>JAWPHD010013290.1:0-69346 GCA_037043455.1 Cyrtodaria siliqua
TTTATCGAAACTCTATCCATATAACAATGTATATGCGCTTATTAAAAGTATAGGTTTATTAATAGGTTCTTAGAATACCCGTGATTGAATATCCGTAAAATGATGGTAACTCGTAATTCGACACTCCAGTTCTGGGGTTTGGTCCGGCTGGTTAAAGCAGTTTATACTGTGTATGTATGAGTTTGGTTTCTCAAAATATGTAAGTTATATATATACTTTGTCATCAGTAGGTTTAGAAACAGTGTACATAATGTTTATAAAATTTGACTGTTGTTGGCGGGATGGCTACTTTAATGAAAATAATAAAAAAATCTGTACAAATCGGGTTCTGCCACTCAAATAAATCTAATGTTTCTCAAGCATATCAAGCTTATTAAAATCTTCATTTATAAAAACCACGTTAAAGAACCATAGAAATGTATTCCCGAATTTGGGGCGGCTCGAAATGTAAACATTTGCTAGTAAGATAGATCGAGTAGCTTAGGTACATTTTTTGAATTCCACTCTCTGGGGTGGCTCGAAATATTGCCATATTATTAGCTTAATTAACCTATATCACAGGGGTCAAATATATTAAAGTTTATAGCTTTAGCTTACCCAGGGCTAGGCTAAGTCTCAGAGCTGGAACTTGGAGATATCACTTGACAGAAGGTGGCAACATCTGCAAAGATCCCATAATAATAAAAATAAATGGAAAAATATTTTTGGAGAACAAAGCAAACTATTTTTGGGGAACATTGGGTCATATTTTCAGTGAACATAGACCCCACTGAAAGGGTCTCATCATAGAAATAATACATTAGTGCTATATTATTATTAAATTTTAACGGATCGAGACACTAAACATGAACATGCACGAAATAAAACACATTTATGGGTCAGTACCGAGTGCTGTACATACCTTTCATCCTTTGTTTTTCCTATATGTCTAATCACGAAAGTTGTCGGTGTCCCTCATCGAGGCGAACGTGACATGACTCATGTGGTCTACATGACATGACCTTGACTCGGGCGTTGACAGTAGATGTTCTACAAGTATTTGTTACATCATTCACACATAACAATAATTAACACATGAATAGGTCTGTCTTTTTGCTCATTAAATCCTGGAATTGTGAAGTATTCACTTGCAATTATCCATAGTACATTCAACCGTAAATCAACACTGCAAATTACTGCCAACTAGGCCTATAGTATAGTTGCGATTTTTAATAAGCGCCCAGAGCCGCTGATTTTTACCGTAAACATGCTAAAGGAAAGGCAGAAAAAGTGTTTAAAGGTTGACTTACTGACATTTTATCCGGGGCAGGAAATAACTATATCCGGGAGTAGAAAATATTCATGTTTTACGTTTCTGTTATTGATTTTCAGGTTTGCTTATTTAGCTTGTAGCCGCCATTTTGAATAATGTGTGTTTTAAGTGAGAAAAAAGGGTGACCATCTTTCAAAACGGTCTCAAAAAATGGGTAGTCATGAATTTTGCCGAAATTTTCAGGAAAGGTAGTAGAGTTACTGATCTATCATTCCTGTTAATTTAAGCCAAATTAGTGACAACACATTTTTTGTGACCGTTTTGAGAAATCGGCAATTTTGCAGTTTCAAAAACCTCAAAATTTCCGATCTTCACATTTGAACAGCGATTTAGGCTATGCAAAATATGCCAATAGTAGTCAAAACGAATGCTATGGGGATGTTTAACGTATAAACTTACTTTATTCATTGTCTGTGTTGTTTTTCCATTCAAAATTGGCTTAAGCTAACGTTTTTTAAAAGACAACTGCAATTTCCGCGTAACTGCACGTGAGTGCAAATTGGGACTACTTCGTGTTAAAACACTTGAAACTCAAAAGTGAGTTATGCGGTGTGTGCGCGTGAAAAGCTTCAGCTGCTGCTGCACTGTATTATTAATTTAATGAAATATTAATGGTAACGTAACATACAAATACAGACACAAATTTAAATTAACAGAGCGACGTTAATATTGCGACATACAGTGCATCCTTAAATGCATACTTTTAGTTCATTTTGAAAGTCCCATTTTGAAAAGACTTGGGTGAAAGAGATGTATTACCCTCAGAATAATGACACCGGTTAAGTATCCACAAAAGCAAACACGTGTCACTTTAACGAGATTATATCATATCAAAAATTATTTTCAGTCCCCAAAATAGTGAATGGGACTAGAATATTTGGCAAGTAGATCAAGTCATATTAAATCGTTTGAAAACTTAAAGCTGAATACCAGAATAAGACCGACGTCTCTCTTGTGTTAGGCAACTGCGTGCAGACAACAGTCAGAACTCGAATTGAATCTACTGAGTTATGTGGGTGAGAAAGCTCAGTATGTACATTGTGCATTCCATATCTTGATGCACACTTGAAAGTGCTTTAGATGACAGTTTTTCTTTGTTGGTGCATCGTCAAACGCACTTCATAAACGCACACATGTGCGCGAGTGCACAGTCACACCACGCACAATTTTATTTATACATCAATATATTTTAAATATCAATGACGGCATGCAACCATGTTTTGCATTAGATAATGACACGTCAATCAAGTAATATTAATTTGTTTGACAATTGTTTTTAATTCTAACACGACCTCTGCAGTTTTTCATATACACAAAGAAGGAAGACAGCTGTATGTTATTCTACGATAAAACACAGCTGTTACATTAATTCCCCGCGTATATTTCATCCGTTGGAAGCGCCACGTTATATGACGTCACTCGGTAAATATACGTCACGAAGACAAACTGAACAGTAATTTTAATGAAATGTTAATTACAACAAAATTGCCATTCTCCCAAACCGTGCACACCCCCGAAATAAACCCATCATATGCACATGTACATATAACATTAATAAGCATCTTGAACAAGGTGAGAACGTTTGACGTCATACAGCGCAAGCTATATGACGTAAGCAATGTCTTAATTGTTTGTCACGTGAAAACTAGTGCATTGAAACGCAGAACTTTGCATACGGGGGCGCCCAATGGAACAGCCTGTAAACATAGCAGCCTGATTACCTTGACCTCCGAGATAATATATAGTGCCCCAACAATAGCGTAAATAATGGGGTAATTGTTGTGTTAGAATCAAAATAATAAATACGGACCTGTATTTTATCGGTGAATAAAATACAGTTAGTCGTTCGGATGCGAGAAATTAAATCACTCGTGCTAACGCACTCGTGATTTAATTACTACGCATCCGAACTCCTAACTGTATTTTATTCACCGATAAAACACAGGTACTTATTTATTATTTCTTAAGCAACATATTGTGGGTGGTTTTAAACGATATCCTATAGTAATTATGCCATAACTAAAAGTAATTCATACTTACTGCATATCAGGTAAATAAACTTGATAAATAAGTCGATTTTGGTGGTGTTGGTACTTTTACCAGTATGCAAACATATTATTTGTTGTGTATGATACCAAAACAAAATGTATGTAATACAATAATTTGCTTTAAAGTTCCATTTTTAGACAAATTTAGCTAACACAATAATTTCTATAGCCAGAAAGCATCCTATAACGGTATTCTCTTTTTGATATTCGGAATCATGTTGATCGAGTGGTAATAAAAGAGAACAATACCGTTTATGGGTATAAGAATGCACTAGTGCTAATCTAGTTTCAGTTTTCCTCAGAGGAGCATTTGCTATAACTGGAGGAACCTATATATCATTACATTGTATGTCTCCTTCACCTCTATATCCGTTCATATTATGTCCCCATACCCTCAATATACTTACATATTATATCCCCATACCCTATGTATCCTACATAACCATAAATAGTATGTTCCCGTACCCATATTTTCTTATGTTCCAATATACCCTATACATTACATCCCCATACCCTATATATCCTCCAATGTTATGTCCCGTACTCTCTATATCCGTTCATATTATGTTCCCATACCCTCCATATACTTACATATTATAGCCCTATACCCTTCATATCCTTAAATATATATACGTAGTATGTCCCCGTACCATCTAATTCTTTATGCTCCAATATACCCTATATATTATATCCCTTACCCAATATATCCTCGGATCTTATGTCCCGTGTCTCTTTATATCCATATAAACTGAATATACTTACATATCATATCCTCATACTCTTTATATCCTTACATATCCTTACATTGTATGTCCACATACCCTCTATATCCTTACACAATTGCATACCCTCAATATACTTGCATATTATATTCCCATAACCTATATATCCTGTATAATATTTTACGAACTCTCTATATATTTACATAATATTATATCCACATATAATATGTCAACGCACTCTCTATATACTTATTATAATATATGTTATCCCCATACCCTATATATCCCTACATATCATAAAACCATACTCTACATATCCTTATATAATATGTCCGCATACCCTCTATATAATATACTCACATAATTACTATATCCCCATGCACTATACATTCTTGCATAATATGTCCAAAACCCTCTCTATCCTTACATAATATGTCCCCGTACTGTTTATATACTTATATAGTATAACCCCATGACTTACATAATATGTCCCCGTACTTTTGTAATATGCCTACGTACTCTCTATATCCTTCATATTATGTCACCATTTACATATTATATCTACATACTCTATATATCTTTTTAATACACAATATTCCCCCGTACCATTTATATGTCCCCGTACCTTCTAGATCTTACATTTTTTCGATTTTTATATCTATATTCTATATCTTTACATATTATGCCCCGTACCATCTTTACATACATACTATGTCCCGATGTCCACATACATTCATATACACGTGTACATATGATTTGATTTCATTCGATAGAAGTTGAAAAGAAGGTCGTAAGTGATATATAAACCCGTAGCAGTTATACATTTTTATGCAAGCTTAAGAATAATAAGGTCGTATCTACCAGTTATGACCCAACTTTTTATAAATATTAAGGTCGTATCTACCACTTACGTACAACCATGTATAATTATAGCCTTGTAGTTACGATTTTTTTCCAAAATATAGCACATCTGCTTTCACTTACGACAAAAAAATAGATGCATAAATCACTGCTAAAGCCAACTGACATGAGGACGGGTACTAAACTGAAAGTTGCGCAATCGTGTACTGTGTATGTTTTTGCTACAGTCTAGACCGTCGATATCACCTGTCAAATTAAAATGCAAATCAGCAGACAGTATCCTTGAATACTCGTATAAATTCAAATTAGGAATACAAATTCATATATCATTTTTAAATGAGAAAACCTCTAGTATTAACCCTTGGAGTCTCTTTCGAAAAACCCGTTAGGTCCTGGGCCCGACCCTATCGTGTTTGAGTATGGCCGCCTGTGCGTAGGCGTCCAAGACTAGAGACGTACAAACTTACAGCTTGGGAGGGGGCGGGGTGTCGGCGACAGTTTTCAGAACCCCCAAAATTGTGTTTGCTCGACAGCCAGCAAGGGGCCCCAAAGGCGGATTTTTCGGTGGTCTTCCAGCCAGTAATCCCAGTTTTGGTGTCGGCCACCAAATTCGAAGGGTCTCCAGAGTCGCATATACCCAGAGGTGGCAACGATTCATCGCAATCGTATGGCCCATGAATGCCTTTCTCATCGGGCTTCTCCACAGGCATCATTGTCCCCGTGTTTTAAGACTACTCGTCACTTTTTCAAATTTTCTGATCGTGTGAAGTCGATAATTTCAATTTTTTGAAGCTAAAAAGTACAACGTGCTTTTCGTTGGCTTCTAATCTACATGAGAAATTATCTATGTCTCGCTTCTTTGAAGTTGTTGATCATAATTTGTTTTGGCATGATTGCGAAGGAAATTCTACGTTGATATTCTCTTTGTCATCTCTCATTCGGATCCACTTGATGTTTAGTTTATGAATGCACAAAACCACTTTCACCAATTCCAGGAGGTCACTGAAATTGCCGAACATGTTTATGCCTTTTCGACATGGAAGATCGTCCAAATGTTGATGTCACCGGGCAATATCTCGATAACAAGAGCTTTCTAGTTAGTTATTACCGGAAAATCCTTTTTTCTCGAGATACGGCCAAACTAAGCTCCCATCATGGTCAGGTATCCAGCTCTAGCTGAAAATACCCATCATGCCAATGCACTCCACGTGGTGACCATTGTAGACGGTGAACTACTCAGCAAAAAAAAAAATGAATTCTCTTCCTCTCTTAATATGTTTGTGTTTTCATTCAATCTCGTCGTTTTTAATTCATTCGTGAATATCGGTCAATTCGTTCATTATTCGAGATCATGCCTCGTGTGTATTTCGACGGATCGGTGTGTTAAAAATCTTGACATTTTGCTAGCCGGAAGGCAACGGGACAGAAAATAATTCACTGTTGCTATATACACAATATGGCCGTTAGCAACACGTGTTGATGAATGATTTGCGTTGCGTGTTTGTTATTTACAATACTTATGAAGGTTTTATCACTGCTTTCATTTAAATAAACTATTGCTGGAGCAATCGGCTAAATGACATTGCAAAACTTTGATCTTGCAAACTTTTGGCGGGAATCTAAGTAGAGCCATGCTTGTATGACTAATCGATATGGAAACCTAGATACATTCGGGATATACTTCAAAGAAGTGATCGAGAGAGGTTGCGAATGGTCTTTGATTCTGCTGTCGACGTCACGTGCCCGCCGGTTTGTAGCCTGCACGTGATTTCCAGGCGTTCTGAAAATTAAGAATAATGCACCTATCGCAATGTTAGCGATTTTCCCGAAGGAACATTATATGCACTATCGCAATGTGTCCGAAACCTTTAGCAAAAACCTCTCGCCGAATGCGCTGTGGTTTCGGAAGTGCTCTGGAGTTGTCCAGGATAGCAAATGTGAAAATTATCTGTCGCAGATTTTGCAATAGGCTACATTGTTCACCTTGTTTAACCTTTTCTCCGAAAAGTTTTACATTATCGGTCGATACAAATATTATTACATTATCCAGAGTTATTCAGAAGGGCGCATATGGGGGAATGGGATATGTAAAGCGTGTTTTATGTGTTTGCCTGCCAGCTGATTTTCCTCGTCGCCCCCGACCCCAGTATCCCCCGTACATTCTTTAAATAAACTATTTTGTTCGATTATGGTACGTTTGTAACTACTTATCTGTTTTGGTTTATATAATAAAGAACACAAATCAATGACAATCAATATTCGATCTCTTTTGACGTCACTCCATTACAGTTTACATTGACCAGAGTGTACGTGTACAGCTAAACAAATGAATCAATGAGATATCCGCCATGTTTTCATTAACCCGCCCTTAACAAATAGGTAATAAGAAATAAGTAATAACTAATAAGTAATAACAAATAAGTAATAACTAGTGAATAATAACAAATAAGTAATAACAAATAAGTAATAACTCATAGGTAATAACTAATAAGTAATAACAAATAAGTAATAACAAATAAGTAATAAGTAATAATTAATAAGTCACAACTAATAAGTCATAACTAATAAGTCCCTCCAGGGCTTCACCCGTTCGTGAAGAACATAACACATTCTAAGTGAATACATCTTTGAAAGTATAAGATAGATTGGTCAGTGTGCTAAACAAACATATAGTAAATTACATATCAACGAGATATTCGCCATGTTTTCACTAACCCGTCCTTAACAAATAGGTAATAAGAAATAAGTAATAATAAATAAGTAATAAGTAATAACTAATAAGTAATAAGTAATAACTAATAACTAATAAGTAATAACAAATATGTAATAACAAATAACTAATAACTAATAAGTCATAACTAATAAGTCCCTCCAGGGCTTCACCCGTACGTGACGAACATAACACATTCTATGTGAATGCATCTTTGAAAGTATAAGATAGATTGGTCAGTATGCTAAACAAACATATAGTAAATTACTTATCAACGAGATATTCGCCATGTTTTCATTAACCCGTCCTTAACAAATAGGTAATAAGAAATAAGTAATAATAAAAAAGTAATAAGTAATAACTAATAAGTAATAACAAATAACTAATAAGTAATAACAAATATGTAATAACAAATAACTAATAAATAATAACTAATAAGTCATAACTAATAAGTCCCTCCAGGGCTTCACCCGTACGTGACGAACATAACACATTCTAAGTGAATACATCTTTGAAAGTATAAGATAGATTGGTCAGTATGTTAAACAAACATATAGTAAATTACTTATCAACAAGATATTCGCCATGTTTTCATTAATTCGCCCTTAACAAATAGGTAATAAGAAATAAGTAATAAGAAATAAGTAATAACAAATAACTAATAACTAATAAGTCCCTCCAGGGCTTCCGTAAAACTTAGTGATTGCTATTCAGTTTCAAAATCACAGATTCAGCCTCAGTAAAAGTACATACATATACACAATCTGCATACACAGTCTCTTAATGGTTGCAAACAATTCCATATAAGTCTTATGACGCGAATGTCTTTATTTGCCGTGTAGTTGGTACTGTCTGTCGTTAATTTAATTGACGGGTAAGACTACGTGTGCTTTTTCTTCATGCGGAATGCATTGAGCTAACGTTTATATTTCCAAAACAAATATTTATTTTATATAAAAAATACGTCCGAGAAGTAGTTTTTCTTCACGCAGAATGCTTTGGGCTAACGTATATATTATCAAAACAAATGCTTGTTTATCGATAATGCATCAATATTTGTGTCAGCAATATATTTTATTTGAGATAGAATATGTGGTAGTCAAAAGAATATAAAACAATCACATCTTTAGTGAGAACTGACTACCACAAATATATTTGTGTCTGCAATATATTTTGTTTTAGAGAGAATATATATTTTCGAAATTATATACACATTCATATCTTCAATTATATATTTAGAGAGATAATATGTTTAGAATATATTTTTCGGAGTAACATATATATTTGTTTATTTGTCATAATAAAGTTTACATGAATATATTTTGGGACAATCTTTCTTTTCTTCAGAGTAACATATATATTTGCTTCTAAAATATATATTTTAGGGACATAATATATATTTTTCGGAGTAACATATATATTTGCCTCTACAATATATGTTTGAGGGACACAATATATATTTTTCGGAGTAAATATATATTTGTCTGTATCATAATTATATGTGTATTCAATATATATATATATATATATATATATACATTACACACAACGTATATATTTATCTTACAACATATAGTCGCGTATGACGCCTTATACTATTCCAACGACCCGCTCCATCATAAGCATGAACAATTTAAGATAATGCAATTATTTCGGCTAATAATTTACTCTAATTTAGCACGCTAAACAGTGAACGTATAACTGAACAATGGCGCGGGTTTTGGGATGAATAAATTATGACGTCACAAAGAAGGCGGGTCTTATGTTTTCGGTCAGGAGCGGCGTTCGTACTAATGGATAGTTTTACGTTTTACACACATATTTAAACCCAGAAAAAATATACAAACGATATATTATGAATATCAAATCAAATATATTTCGATAAAATCAATGGTTGGGGCCACTGAAGGCAGATTAAGTAGATTAAAATGAAGACCCTAAGGTACCCCGTTTCGCCATATAAGCCAAGATGCGACCTTGGGGTCTTAAAGATAAAGCGGCGTCCACGTAATGATGAAGCATATATTTGCCTATCCTCCGGTCAAGGCTGGGTATGTGGAACGTCTAGATTTAACACTTAAGTGTATGATATATCGGTTTCTTCCTTCCAATAATACGTATCGTTACTTGGACAAACTGCCGTCCCTGGTTCGAGCCTACAATCACCGACCACATCGATCTCTGATCGGGAACATAAACCCGATGGAAGTAAACAAAACTAATGAAGCTGCTCTATTTAACGATATGTACATAAACGGACCGTACGCTAACAATATGAATGATAAAACAGTGTCCATTTCCAAAGCTAAACAAAAGTCGTGCCTGATGTCCGCATCCAAAAAATTTAAACGCGGTCAGCTAATGCGTACCAGCTACAGCAGACGAACATTTTAACGTAGTTTCGATCAGAAATGTTCTGAAGAAGTATTCAAAGTAAAAGTAAGATTCAGAAAGACAATATACCCATTTATCTGATCGAATATCTACAAGGCGAGTGTAAACGTTCCAATTTTTACTGAAACAGCCCTTTAACGTAGAAACCCAATAGAGCCGGTGCTAGAGGCCGCGAGAGGTATTGGGTCTAATATAACCTCTCATGAACAGACTCAATAAAACCGATTCTGCTACTGTTCTCCCTTGTTTGTGTTTGATGCTTTCAATAACCCCTTTTTCAGTATGTATTCTATAGAATCTAAATTAAGCCTCTAAACGGTAGAGGCAGTCCAACACCGTCGTATAGCTCTGCAAAATAAAAATAAATATATCACAGTATTAATGATCTGTCGAGATAGTCGTACATTGAAGTTATATTCTCGTCGCAATCATCATAAATAGCTAGATATCTTACGTCGGAAATAGGCCACCGTATTGCTTCTCACGAACCGCAAGATATTATGTTGACGTGAGACCTTACTAACGTGATTGGAATGACATGTCACTTAATGAATTCGCTTCGAACATACTTCCAATATGGCAAAACATATTGTTTAAACGGTCAAACCTGTATTAAGACCCCTAAATTAACGAGCAAAATTAGTCTCTTCATCACAGGTGGCATCTTTTCTCTCTTCATCACAGGTGGCATCTTTTCAACGATATAGTTGGGATATAGATGATATCTTAAGGATCACTACACAGTACATTTTTACTATGTTGGCCTATATTAATAAAGATTACAGGGCCATTCCAAACAGGAAGTTTCCAAGCTAAACGTTACTTTTTGGAATCACGTATATGTGTATATGTGTATAGTGCAATTTCTGAATAAGGAGTTTTTAAAACGGATGAGATGCTTTACCGTTGGAAGCAATGTAGTCCCCTTTAACTGCTTCAAATACAACTTAATTTGATAAGGTGACTGACATGAACGTTATGTATACCGAGTAATATAACTACTGATTGTGAAATAATGAAATAATTGTAATTGTATACAGTATAAACATGTCTTTTATGTAGGTTTACCGAAATATTATGCGCATTAAGACACATTAAAAAAATATCTCGATCGAAATGACGTCAGTATGATATATATTTCATGAATGGAGTTACCCGGATGTGACCCAGATAACAAATTCGGAACTAAATATTCGTAAATAATGTAGTTATTGCATACATGTGATACCTCACGGCGTGAGATGAAATCTCACGGCGTGAGATGAAATCTCACGGAATTCTAACCCTCCTCCCGGCCCCACGGAATTGTGTGAAAAACTCCCGTAAAATTGCTAAAATCGATTGTTTAAAAACTGTTTATTCATTCTTGTTATCTCCCCGGACATCAATGAAGAAACTTGTTTAAAAGTGTATTTTTAGGTATTCATTTTTAGCTTCTTTTTTTTTTTTTGCTGGTGTGCGTGCAAGATTTGTCAACAGGTACGTGCGTTTATGCCCAGGTATGCCCCTGATTAATATGCATTCACAAGCGTTGGGACTAAAGTCGGTCACCCAATGAAAACGAGTAGAATTTCGCCGGCTAATTAACATGCAAGCGAAAACAGCTGAGCGTCGACAGAATAGCCAAACTACGCATTTTTTTCAACTCTGTAAATGTCGCGGAGGAATATGTGGGGCAGGAATTTGGAATCAACATTCGCATCATAGAGTGGGCTCCACAGCATAATGTAAGATATCGTCTTCGAGTTCACCATATAAATAAATTCAAACAGTGAAAGCTTCACTATATGCTGTAAGTATTCAGTCGTCTCATTTCTGATTTTAGTTACTCCCATTATTATTTAAATCTACTTTTTCAACCAGTTTGTCACGGTTTATTGTGTGAAACTAGTCTTCAAACTGCCAGTCCCGGCATCAGCTATCATTCCGCCATTCACTCATTGTTAAATTGTGTTGTGTGCCGTTTAGGCCTTCATTTTAACCATCTTACACATTGAAAAGAACACACTAGATCTAAATAACGGCTGTTTTGTTCAGAAATACATTCAAAGTTAACATATTTAAAATTCGTTACCTATCTTTATTTGTGATGAATTTGCCTTCTTATCATCATCAGGAGTTTGAATAAGATTGACGAATTCGTGCAGTATATTTATAATAAAGTCACCTGCTTATCAGGACAATCAAAAGTTTGATATAACAGTAGGACAATATAGATGCTTTACACCGGTTTGAACTATATTATCAGGAGTTTGATATTGTGAACCAAGAGTTTGATATATATATTGTGAATGAACTGAAGAATCAGGAGTTTGATACTGTGAACCAGGAGATATACATACTGTGAATCAAGATTTTGATACACAATTTTCGGAAATCAAGAGAACTAAAGATGGCATGAAAAATGACTCAATATATCAGATATTGATCAGTAGAAGCAACCGAGTCTGTTGAGCAAATGTATACATAGTGAGCATTCAATCGGGAGTTTGACATTTATGACCTATATTCATATTTACATGGTGTTAATTATGACCTATATTCATATTTACATGGTGTTAAGGGTAAACCACTATTTTGAAAGCACTGCGGAGTACACTGTTTTAAAAGCAAGAGGAAACTTGATTGTTGTACAATTTAACTTTGCTTGGCAATATCTTTTGAGCTATAATTGTTTTCACCACTTCCAACATGGGTGTTGAAATTCAACAGTGACGTGCACAAATCGGCTGCTTTTATGGTCGTTGCAGTGGGAGAGTTCCACATAAACATGAAACTACCAATAAGCATTACTGTATCAACCTCTCTGGTATTCCTACAGTTATATGTGTTTATCACTAATGATCCTAATGGCAGGCGATATTGAAGAGGTGTGTTCTTATCAAATCTTCCTTTACATGGTAATTTCTATCAAGGATGTTGCGTCTTTAGCCCAGAATCGTGTGGTAAACAATGTTTGCCCTGTTGTATTGCTTTCTTCCTCAAAATCGAGCTGAAGCCTCCAAATTCAATAGCTTGGAAAACTAAAGATGTAGATTCTGTGTTATATGCAGGTGATTATATATATCGAGACATCGTTTCCAATTATGCATTCACAATTCATATTTGCATCGAAAATGTTTATTTCTCTTTGAAATTAAAGAAAACCTACAGTGGTAATATGTGTAAGGGTTATGTTGGACAATATCCTCTTCTCAGTTTGGAAAATGCAATTAACATGGCCTTTTCTTTAGAAAACTATTTTGTATTTATCTGCAAAGAAAATGCATCTGCTATATATAGACATGGGGATGAATTTATTGTTTTCGATTCGCATTCCAGAGATGCTAATGGATTGTGTGTAGAACATGGTAAAAGTGTTGTTCTTCGTCAACATAACTTAAACCTTCTGAGTCGATACTTTCGCATGTTGATACAGTCACTATCTGGTAACAAACGAGATTTAAACTGTCAATATGATTTGCATGTTTTTTCTTTGAAATCAGTTCAAGAACAGACTGCAAAACACAAAAATAAAACACAGTTCCTAAGTATTGTACCTGATCAGTTGATACCTTCATTTAAGAGAAGCATCTCTAAACAAATGTCAGCTGAAGGCCACAACAATAACTTGCAAACGTCTCTAGAAAATATTTCAAATTTTAATACCTTAAATTCAGTATCTCCAATTGTTTTGATTGATTTGCCATTCCTGTTGCCTGAGACTCAACATATACAAAAATGCAAAAAGAGAAAAATAACTATGTATAGTCGTACCATGACCACAAACTCAAGAACCAATCATGTACTGAAAATACAGATGTTAGTTGTGATATTGTTTCCAACTTCTCAAATCTTCCTTTACATGGTAATTTCCATCAAGGATCGCGTGTCTTTAGCCCAGAATCGTGTGGAAAACAATTTTTGCCCTGTTGTATTGCTTTCTTTCTCAAAATCGAGCTGAAGCCTCCGAATTCCACAGTTTGGAAAACTCAAGATGTAGATTCTATGTTATATGCAGGTGATTATATATATCGAGACATCATTTCCAGTTATGCATTCACACATTCATATTTGCATCCTACGGAACTTACAGACATGATAAAAATCGAAGATGTTTATTTCTCCTCGAAATTGAAGAAAACATACAGTGGTAATATTGTAAGGGTTACGAACTGTGCACCACTTGTCGCAGATTTGTTTTTATTTTGCTATGAAAGGGATTTCATGTTGAGTCTTTCACCAGATACCCAGGCAGATGTTATTGAATCTTTTAATGACACCTCTCGGTATCTGGATGACATACTGAACGTTGACAACCCTTTCTTTCCAACTATAGTTCATAATATTTATCCTAAAGAACTTCGGCTTAATAAAGAAAATATATCTGATAATAGCGCATCTTTTCTTGATTTAGATCTCTCGATTGAAAATGGTAAAATAATTAGCAAAATCTATGACAAGAGAGATGATTTTAATTTTGACATTGTTAATTATCCCCACTTGGATGGGGATGTTCCCGAGCAACTTCTTATGGGGTGTATCTGTCTCAACTTATTCGTTTTTCTAGAGCTTGTACTCGAGTTGAGGACTTTAATATTCGTAATCTTTGTATAACTAAAAAGTTACTCAATCAGGGTTACCGTTACCATAAACTTCGTAAAACCTTTGCAAAATTTTATTATCGTAACCCTGTTCTTCTTTCCAAATATAAATGTAATTTAAGGACTCTTCTGCGACAAGGACTATCACAACCTGACTTCTATGGTGATGTGATTTATAAACTTCGTAAGATTCTTGGTCATGATCACTTTCATACTATCTTTGTTAAACTTGTTAAAAAGTTTATCAAAAGAGGTTATGACCCTATCATTTTGCAACGTACTGCATGCTTGGTGGTGGACCCTTTTACAGTTCGCCACTATGCTTTACTCTTTAACTGTACGATGACCGGACAGGCTATGGACCCTATGATGACGCCTACCTAAAGCCCATTGGGACGGTGGCGTTTGATGTTTGTCCATGTTCTTTCTTGTCGTGCCCTTAATGGTGTATTCTCTTACTGCTCTGGCTTCTGCCAAGTCATTGAGTACCTTCATTGTGGCTTTCTAGGCTATTGTTTTTTTGTATTATATTAACACGAGCATATTTGTGTTTTACTTATATTGCCTATTGATGCTGCCTTGTTGGGATTTCTTTATTTACACTGTCCTGTTTTAATGGGATGACAGTAGGGTAAGTGTGAGGTTTGGTGCACCCTAGAGCCGGTTTAAACCCCCCCTGGCCTACTTTGCCACTGACCGTTCCAAGGCGGTAGCCCTATTGTCAACCCTTTTGTGTTTGTGATGTCGTTTGCATTTTTTATTACTTTTGTCTTTTCGTTTGTCTGTTTGCGTGTTTGTTTTTGTGTTTTGTGGTTGACTGTCGTCCTTGAATGCTGCTTTCCCTGTCCGATATTTGTACCCTTTTTTACATTGGACAATATCCTCCTCTCAGTTTGGAAAATACAATTAACATGGCCTTTTCTTTAGAAAACTATTCTGTATTTATCTGCAAAGACAATGCATCCGCTATATATAGACATGCAGATGAATTTTTTGTTTTTGATTCCCATTCCAGAGATGCTAATGGATTGTGTGTAGAAAATGGTAAAAGTGTTGTTCTTCGTCAACATAACAAGAACCTTCTGAGTGAATACTTGCGAATGTTGATACAGTCGATACCTGGTAATAAACAACATTTAAACTGTCAATATGATTTGCATGTTTTCTCTCTGAAATCAGTTAGAGAACAAAATATAAAATACCAAAACAAAAAAAAAGTTTGTAAGTATTGTGCCTGATCAGTTGATACCTTCATTTAAGAGAAACATATCTAAGCAAATGTCAACTGGAGACCATCACACGAATTTACAAACGTCTGTAGGAAATATTTCAAATTTTAACACCTCAAATCCAATCATGATCTGCAACAACTGTTTTAATTGATTTGCCGTTTGTGTTGCCTGAGACTAAACATATACAAAAAGGCACAAAGAGAAAAACAACTACGCAAGATTGTTCTATACCTACAAATTTTACCATGACCAAAAGATCAAGAACCAAGTTCTGTAGTAAAAATAAACATGTTAGTTCTGATATTGTTTCCAATTTCCATCACTTAGTTTCCAATGGGCCAGAGTACATTTGCACTAGTTGTAGTCCGCTATTTTTTAAACATTCTGTGATTAAAATGAATGCGTCCAAAATAACTGATGCATTACAGAAAAGTTGTTTAACAGGGTCTGTAAGTTTTGATGATATTGAATGGGTTTGTAAACAATGTAATGAGTACTTTAAGAAAGGCAAAATACCACCATGTTCTATTGGTAATAATCTCAAATTTCCCGATATTCCCAATGAATTAGCTGATCTTACAGAATTAGAACAGCGTTTAATAGCTCCACGTATTCCATTCATGCAAATACGAGAGCTACCTCGTGGTGGTCAGCATTGCATCAAGGGAAATATTGTAAATGTACCGTCAGATGTCAGCAACACAGTGAGATTACTGCCTAGAAATATGGATGCTAGTGGAACAATACCTTTGAAATTGAAGAGAAGAAAATCTTTCAAAAGTTATGTGTTATTTGAACAAATAAGACCACAGAAAATCATTTCAGGTGTGAAATGGTTAGTAGCTAATAGTTTTCTGTTTCAAAATGAAGGCATAAAGGTAAATGAGGACTGGCTATATCAAACATCTAATCAGTTAAGATTGGGAGCAAATCCTTCTATATGTGAAGCTTCAACTGATGATGAACATGAGAGTACTACAGACAATTGGACTGAACCTGATGAATTTCGACAGCCATGTTGAAACTTTGACACCGTTATGCAAGCTGCTGATTTCATGGAATTTAATAGAGTACAAACAGTTGCACCAGCAGAAATGAATGTTCCATTAGGCATGTTTGAGGATATCAATGCAGAGTTCCTGTCTGACCCAAAAATTTACTGTGGTCAAGCAAGAGATTCCAATGATGGCAGAAAGACATTATTGCATTACAGCACAATATGTAAATGGGAGTTGAGAAGCAAAGACAGGCGTGTAGCTAATAATGTGTCGAACATTTTCTTCAAACTCAAAAAATTACAAATTAGACAGATTGTTGATAAGGTACGTGTCGTTGGCAATTCGCAAGCTTAATGGCAAGAAATTCACAGTAAGCGACATTCTGAATTAGAACAATGTTGACAACATATTAAAACACGATGAAGGTTACATGGTGTTGAGGACGTTGCGTGGATCTCCTCAATATTGGGAACAAGCG
Organism: Cyrtodaria siliqua; assembly: GCA_037043455.1. Taxonomy (NCBI): domain Eukaryota; kingdom Metazoa; phylum Mollusca; class Bivalvia; order Adapedonta; family Hiatellidae; genus Cyrtodaria; species Cyrtodaria siliqua. Next base: position 17,339 of record JAWPHD010013290.1, read on the forward strand.
AAGTAGGATACATTTGCTATGATCAGACAATTGGGTATTCCTACTTGGTTTTGTTCGTTCTCGGCTGCAGAGACTAAGTGGCATTCTTTGTTGCGTATGTTGGGTAATATTATTTATAATAAACAGTACACTGACAATGACAATGATATATTGAATCTTACATGGCATTAAAAATGTGATCTAATTTAATCAGATCCTGTGACTTGTGCCAGATATTTTGATCACAGGGTACAAGTGCTTTTATCAAATGTATTAAAACGTGATGAACATGTAGTGGGAAAGATTAATGACTATTTCTACAGTGTGGACATTTTAACAAAGAGGGTCTCCTCATATCCATATGTTGATCTGGGTTGATAAAGCACCACTTCTTTCTAGTCATTCAACTAATGATATTGTTGCCTTTGTTGATAAATATATTACTTGTCAGAAAGATGAAAACATGTCTGATTTGATAAATTATCAAACCCATCGTCATGCACGTACATGTAGAAAGAAGGGTAAATCTGTTTGTAGATTTGGGTTTCCTATGCATCCAATGGAAAAATCGATGATTCTGACTGGTCTTGAACAAAACTTTGATGGCCGTGTCCAAGCTCAAAAGAACTATCACACAATTATGACTGAACTTGAACAAATGAAATTAGCACAAAGTGACATGACCTTTTCCTCTTTACTTGACAACATTGGCATTTCACACGATGAATATATCATGACATTAAGGTCAAACATAAATCCAGGAAGATTACAATTATTTATTAAACGTGGTCTTCCTGAAATTCGCATCAACAATTATAACCAAACATTGTTGAAATGTTGGCAAGCAAACTTGGATATACAGTATATACTTGATCCATTTGCATGTGCTGCATACATACTCTCCTACATTTCAAAAGGTCAACGTGGCATGTCCAACTTGCTAAGTGACGCATGCAAAGCTGCACGAGAATCTGCAAGTGATATTAGACAACAAGTAAGAAGCATAGGCAACGTTTTTTTGTCACATGTAGAAATAGGTGCACAAGAAGCAGTGTACCTGGTATTCCAAATGCCATTGAGAAGAGCGTCCCGTCAAGTTATGTTTGTAAATACAAATGCATCTGATAATAGAGTTGCTTTAATTAAACCTGTTTCTAATTTGAAGAAATTGCCAGCAAATTCAACATCAATTGAAGCAGACAACAGTATTAAGAGGTATCAACGCAGGCCAGCTTCAATGGAACAGTATTGTTTAGCTGATTACATTGCATGGTTTGATGTAATGTATCAACATAAAAAGTTGAAAAGCACATCTCATTCATCTGCCCATGACAATGATGATTTGCCAGAAGTGGATTATGAAATTGATACACTTGATGATCCAATAATACATGGAGACTACAATATCAACAGTTCAAAATTACATATAGATCATAGTAATGATGCTGATGCGTCCCACTCTAAAGAAATACATCATGCTTACGATGGCTCAGTCATTAGAAAAAGGACCACAAAACGAGTACTGTATTCTGTTGGATACAACATTGACATTGACAGAGAGAATCATTTTCGAAAGTTAATCATGTTGTATATTCCATGACGTAATGAATCTGAATTAATGAGTGCCTATGCCTCATTTGAAGAAACCTACAATGCATTAAAATCTACTATTGACAGAAACAAGTTTCCGTACCATCGTATATCTTCGTCTGAAATAGCTGATCTAAATGCAGATTTGCTTTATTTTACACCCGATAGTAATGACATAATTATTCCACAAACTCAGCAACAGAATGAATTGGATGAATTAGAAGGCTGTAAAGATTCTGAAATCTACAAGTGTTTTAATCCTGGGAAACCTGACAATACTTATGATCTTGCTTTAGATATTGGAATTGGAAGAAACCAAGTAAGTGAATATGAACAAGTCCAAGGAATATTGTGTGATAATGATTATAGAAAATTGGTACAGACATTGAATAAGAGACAGAAAGATTTTTTATCATGTGCTCACATGGCATAAAACAAGATCTGAACCTTTATATAATTTCTTGACAGGTGGAGCAGGTATTGGAAAAAGTTCAAGCCTTAAGTAAATATTATTTATGTCGAATAGGTGAAAACCCAGACAATGTGAAAAGTTTGATTTGTGCTCCTACTGGAAAAGCTGCATATAATGTTGGAGCTGTAACAATTCATTCTGCTTTCAACATCCTTGCAGAACAAGGATTTAATTTCAAACCTTTAGATATGCAACAAGTTCATTCCAATCGAAAATTAAATCTTTAAAAATCATATTTATTGATGAAATTTCTATGGTTGGTCAGAGGATGTTTAATTTCATTCATTTTCGGCTTCAAGAGATTATGGGGACAACAAAACCTTTCGGTGGTGTTTCTGTAATTGCTTTTGGCGATTTATATCAATTGAAACCTGTTATGGACAAGTGGATTTTTCCATGTAATAACATTCAAGGTCCAGAGACTTTGGCAACAAGTTTATGGAGACAATATTTCTCAATATTTGAACTTAATAAAATCATGAGACAAAAAGATGATCAAAGTTTTGCAGAACTTCTAAATAGGCTGCGAGAAGGGTGTTATTTACCAGAGGACATACAACTTTTAAAAGGAAAACTTGTTGATAGAAATGAAAATAATTCCAGTATTCCTCATTTATATACTCAAAGAGATGCTGTGGAACAACATAATAATTCAATTTTTCAAACATGTTCCAATAGTAAGAAATCCATTATCGCCGCAATTGATACTATTTCTGGAAATTTTTCTCAAGATTTGAAAAACAAATTGTTATCAAAAATTCCGGTTGATTCTTCTAAAACTAAAGGTTTACCTAAATTTCTCCATATTGCTGAAGACTGCACTGCAGAGTTATGTGCAAATATTGATGTGTCAGACGGGTTGGCCAATGGATCTCCCTGTTTAATAACAAAAATTGACTACAGAGTACCCGGGTCTGATCGTTGTAGTATTATTTGGGTTAAGTTTGAAGAAGACACTATTGGGAAAAAGTATAGAAACATGTACAAACATTTGTTTAATAATGACATTCCATTATGTTGGACACCTATTATTGAAATTACCAGACAGTTTGCATTCAACTACTAAGAGTCTTTCTACGTAACTCGCAGACAATTTCCATTAATGCTTGCATCTGCCAAGACAGTCCATAAAGCACAAGGATCAACTATGTCTCAGGCCGTAATCCATTTTGGAAACAGAAAGGTTCAGCATATGCATTATGTAGGTTTGAGTCGTGTAAGGAATTTGTCTTCTGTTCACATATTGGAATTGAATGAGAACAAAATAGCTCTCTCTGATGCTGTTATTGCTGAAATGGGACGAATGAGAGAGAAGGCTGTCACAACATTAACAATTCCTCTAGTCTACACGTTTCCCCAAAATTCACAAACTATAATATTTCACAATTGTCGCTCACTGCATAAACACATTGATGACATTCGCAATAAATTTATTAGCGGCAGACATACTGGCATTTTCTGAAACCAGGCTTAATGTTGATTTACCATCAACTTCTTATGAAATACCAGGCTTTAAATTGTTCAGAAATGATGGTTATATCAACGCTGAAAACAGGCAAACGTATCATGGTACAGCAATTTACACGCAAAAACCTTTATCAAACTTACAAATTATGAATGCCTTTGATGTGAAACTTTCACCTAGCATACTTTCTTTTCTTGACATAGTAATCCAACTTGCTATTGTTTACTGTCCTCAAAAGAACGCATCATTTGAAACTTTAAAGGAAGTATTTATATTCTTTAACAGAAACTTCAACTTTCAACAACCAGTAGTAATAATGGGTGACTTCAATGTAGATTTGATGCAAAATGAGCAGTTGTCAAATTACATAAAATCATTCCATAATTTAAGGCAATTAATTTCAACTTCAACAACAAATTATGTTGGAACTCATTTATACCAACTTGGATGATAAAAACATAGTTTGCAGTGGTACTCTAGAATCTTATTTTTCAGACCACAAACCAATTTATTTAACAATCACATAATTTCAATAATTAGTTGCGATTATTGTTGGAATATGCAAGTTCAATGATTGATTCTCAATAAATAGTCTGCAGTGTAACTTCAAAAATGACTTCCACAATAATCCCTAAAGTTTCTTTAAAATAACCAATTTTAAGTCATTCCTTACTTTCAAATACTGAATTTTCCTAGACCACGTAACACATCTTGATTATGTTAAAATCGGGTATGTGCAACCGATTCATCATTGATTATAGTTGACTGTCCAGAACTGACAAGTATTAAACAAATGTGCACTGTTATACTTCTTTCATATAATCACTATTTCAACTGAAGTTAAAGTTCATAATGAAATACTGTTCATATAAGTCTACATTATGATTTACGAAAATTGTAATAGTGACACAACTTTTTTTCTTTTTTCCACAGTATATCATGACAAGTCTGACAGACCTCATAAACAGGAAAAGGATAGGGCCCGTCAACAAGCCATTGCGGGTAAAGGTTGCGGCAGTCGCCGAACCTTACAATTACGATTCCGGCTCGGACAAGGCATTACTAAAAGTTGCTCTATGCGATGCAACTGCCATGGCAAGGGCAGTTGTCTTTGATGCCAGCAAGTTTGGACATTTTAACGACAACGCAGGCCTTGTTCTGCACAATGAGATCTATAACAAAAATGGCGAAATCGTAATCACCCAACAAACAAGAGTGTTCTCCTCCACTCCGCCACAAGTACCAGAAAAATTACTCAACGAGGCCATACAGGTGATCCGCCCCACTCCACCCGACGTTGTTGACATCGCTGTTGCCAAGAAGAGTCCTTCCAAGATGAGAACATCAATCAGAGGCAAAATTGTCAATGTAAGTACACAACGATAAACAGTAACTAGCCAATGTCAATCTCATTGCATGCAATTAGTATTATCTAATTTCAGAACAGTCGTCTTTTCAACTTCAAATCTTGATCACCTACACTGAACGACTTTAAAAACACAATAGGGAAATATAGCTAGAAAAGATAACTGACATATTTCAATAGAAATTAATTTTTTATATATTCTATTTAACCATATCTACATTTCAAATGTGACATATTTCAATACAAATTAAATTTTAATTTCATCTATTCTATTTAACCATATCTACAGTTCACTGTTGAAATGCTTAAAATTTCATTCAAATTAATCAACATCAAACTTGTTATATTCAAAATAAAGCTACTACCAAAAGCAAGTCGCAATAACCACCATTAGCGACGATGGACGCCTGACATCTCCTACACATATTGGCATATAACGGGTATTACTTTCGTGACTCTTGCTTTCGGGGGTCATACAGTTATGCTCAGAATTTAAAAAGTTTACTTTTGCTCAATTCGAATGAAATATTCAGCAAATCAACTGTAGATATTGTTAAATACAATAGATGAAATTAAAATTTAAGAAATATGTCGGTTATCTTAGTTTATTTCCCTGTTCCATTTTTAGTCGTTCAATGAAAAACATGGTTAGGTTTACTGACCGTTCTACATAACTGAAATACTGTTGATAAAGTTTGTTAAATCCAACACTCTTGTCAGCATTCTTTTTCTGTGTCAATTATTTCTATGGTGCACGCATATAGTGTTACCCTTGTCCGTCTGGACGTATGTCACATCCAAAAGCCGTATAGTTTTCAAACTTCCTCTGTGGCTGAATGTTTAATGATGTTGCATTACAAACCTTCGCCTCACCACTGTGAGTCTCAACCCGGGGCTAGAGGGCGTGAGCGGTAGCTTGCATATTTCACTACCGCTCATGAACAGTCTCAATCAAACCGAGACTGCAATATTTCGTATGTGTCATGCTCGGCCGTTTCCAAAGGTTCATTATCATACTCTTTTTTCAAATCCCACAGGGAGCTTGACTTGTAAGTGAGGAGGTGTCGATTCTTACAGATGGCAGTAGTACAGTACTGGTTCTAACCAGAAAAAGTGGGTAGTCACCTCCACAATAAACCAACCGTCATATATAACAATACATTTGTTGAAAATGACATCAAACATCATACAAATAAATCATTTTAAATTTCATCTTCAGTATTGTAGGTGAGATTGTTCATATTCATAAAACTGAATATTTGAAAATTAAACTCATACAGAAAGTGTTACCCTTGCTTACTGATAACATGCCTTATCCTGCTTCAAGAACATTGCATTTTGTATTTGAGCTTTACCAAACAAGACCACATCTTTATACACCCATTTTGAAAAATGGCATGTATTATGGTATCATAAGGTGTGCCTCATGGACAACTATACATATGCTTGTTATTCAGGTCATTTATGCAAATGACTTGCACAAAACTTCATAAAAATATGCAGCTCATTCACAGGAAGGACTGGATTCTTATTCAGGTCGGTTGTTCAAACTGCAAGGTTGCTGTTCGTTAATACAACTTCAAATCACACGCACATTGTCCTAGGTGAATGGAACATCTCTATTGTTCTTGGGGTCAGTAGGTCAAATGTCACGATCACCATGACATTATATAAAACTATGCATTCCGGACGATAACTTCAACATTATAACACCTACACTCATGCAACTTCGTACATACATTGTCCTATGTGAGAGTAGAATCTCTATAACTTCCAAGGAATGATCAATATATTGTCAAGTCTCCGTCTCTTTTGCATCCAACAGAACAATATATTTCTATTTGTCAATCCAACTTTTGTGATTTTTTTAAAGCAAACCACCTTTCAGGCCCATTGTTTGCATTGGTGACATTTCCTTGTTCACATCATATTCATATGTGATCATCATTACCATTTTATCGTTTTCACAGTAAAGGCGTCCTTTTTTCGGTACCCTTATTGCCATTCGGGAAGATCCTGCAGAATTCTTTTTCCTGATACAACTATAACCTAATTCTTTCGTTCATTACAGGAGATTTTGCCCACCTCGGTCATAGTCAACAACAAAGACGTAATTGTGAAAGCAATCACTGTCGAGGACAATACAGATACTGTAAAGGTCAGCCTATGGAGGGACTTGACCACAAAACCTATCGCTCTCGGGGATGTCGTTGAGATTTCTCACGTCATAGCAAATGACAAGCGCTATAACAACGAAGACTCATTGTCCTCTACTCATTTCACACAGATAAAGGTAATACATATACAACAGACATCTCCCTACGCATTCATTCAGAATATGATTAAATTACATTTTTCAAAAACATTAACATAGTTCCATACATCAGCTTCACAAATTTGTTTGTATTACATTCATATCCAAAACACCTTACACTTAATCTGAGTCATTATCTTTCACTACAGGTATCAGCGTTTTTTAATTACCTCAGGGCTCAAATTTAAGCTGGCATACTAGCAAATTGCAAATGAAATTTTCAGAATTCCAGTCAACTTTTGAAGTACTGCCAAAAAAAGTGCAAGCTTAATATCGAATCTACCATGTTTCCTAATTAATCGCCTTGTGCTTTTTACTTATTTGTTACATTTTATACACTCGCACACAACCGTAGAAATTGCAAGTAACTTTTACCTCTACTGGCCAGCACAGCTTATGGGATGCCGAGTTGTCCGTCGTCCGTACATCGCCCGTAGTCCGTCAACTTCTTTCTCAACACAATAGGGCCTTCATTTTTGATCCGACCTTTAACAAATTCTAACAGGTTGATAATATCCATTAAAGCTCAGACAAGTTAAAAAACCACCCACCTCGGACCAGTAACTGCAGAGTTGTGGCCCTTGATTTAGAGTATTTTTAACACAATAGGCCCTTCATTTTTCATTGGATCTTTACCAAACTACCAGATTGTTAATGTGAATGAAAGCTCGCACACGTTCCAAAACCAGCCAAATCGGACCATTAACAGCGGAGTTATGCCCCTGATTTAGTAAAATATGTAATAATTTGCCACGTTAACACAATAGGCTCTTCATTTTTCATCTGATCTTTACCAAACTTTGATTGTTAAGGTCAATGACAGCTTGCACAAATTCAAAAACCAGCCAGATCGGACCAGTAACAGCACAGTTATGGCCCTTGATTTAGTTAAAAATCCTTCATTCTTTATCCGATCTTTACCAAACTTTAACAGATTGTTAATGTGAATGACAAGGGTTGCAACCTACGTCACGCGCACGCGCCAATATGGATCCGTTGACATACACAGAAGCTTGATTCGGAAGATGGTAAGTGGATTTTTATTAAGATTTACAAAACATTTGGTAAACTGACAATGCCCACCGTACAACATGGATTAGAAGGCTTTTATTAATGTGGTATGGTGGGCATTGTCAATCTACCAAATGCTTTGTAAATCTTAATAAAAATCCACTTACCAGCTTCCGAATCGAGCTTCTCTGTATGTAAACGGATCTGTTTTAGCGCGTGTGCGTGACGTAGGTTGCTACCCTTGATGAAACCTCGGACAAGTTCGAAAACCAGCCAAATCGGACCTGTAACAGCGCAATTATGGACCCTGATTTTGTTTAATATGCTATATTTTGCCTTGTTAAGGTGATAGGGCCTTCATTTTTTTCCATCTGATCTTTACCACATTTCTTTATTTTTAAAAAAAATATTATTTTTATTTTATATTTTTTTATTTTGTCTCTACTGCCACTGTTCAAAAACCAGATCGGACCAGTAATGGCAGAGTTATGGCTGTTTATTTAGTTAAAGATTCTATATTTTGCCTCTTTAAGACAATAGTCACTCTCTTCATTGATGTTATAAGAGCCAAGTAGCCAGTAGAACATCCACAGGCCCTCTTAGGCCTCTTGTTTCATTTTGCCACTTACAATAAATGCTACTGGTGAAATGTTGCCAGTTGATATTGTCACTGAATTTGAACCCTGCACCTTAGTCAATGTCTCCACATAATGGTTGACTTTCCTGTCATAAACATTGTGAAAATGAGAAATCTTTCTTTAAACCAAGCCACAGTTCTGATTTCTTTCATGTATTTCACATTTCAACTTCCATGTGAAAGATGATCCCATTGACACCCCTAGACCTCGTGTTTGTAATATGCACTTCTAGTAGCTCACTCAAGTGTCCGCTATTGTGACTGCCCTTTGTCCGTCATCGTCTGTCCGTCAACATTTCACTTGTTAACACAATAGAGTCCACATTTCTAAATCAATTTTCACCAAACATACACACATGCCTTTCCCCACAAAATCATTCAACAGCTTCTATCAATAACATTTTGCTACTAAAAGTCCTCTTTTCTCTAATTGAAAAATACCTTTTTTCAGTTAGGACAAGGTATAAAAAAGTGGATAAAAGTCTTTTACACAAACATTAAATCTTGCATTTTAGTTAACGGCCATCTGTCAGAGTGGTTTTTTATTCACCGAGGCTGCCGACAGGGAGATCCGCTCTCCCCATACATTTTTATTCTGTGTGTCGAAATATTGGCTGTACTGGTCCGGACAAATAAAGATATTAAAGGAGTTAAAGTAGGAGATACTGAATATTTAATTTCTCAATATGCCGATGACACCTCTCTTATATTAGACGGCACCGAAAAATCCCTTAAACATGCTCTAATTGTTTTAAAATTCTATGGAGATATTTCAGGTCTTAATGTTAATGTTGATAAAACTAGAGTTATATGGTTTGGGAAAAACAAAGGTTCAAATATAAAATTATGCACAGATACAGATCTTAACTGGAACCAGGGTGAATTTTTGATCTTAGGAATAACAATGTCAACAAATTTAAGGAATGTGATTTCCTTAAATTATGATAGGAAAATAAACGAAATTAAATCATTACTAATGTCCTGGTCAAAAAGTTATTTCATCATTACCTAATCCACCTGAGGAACAGGTCACACTGTTGCAAAAAATGTGTTTTAATTTCCTCTGGAATAACCACCCAGACAAAATTAGGAGATCTGTTGTAACTCAAGACTATGATTATGGTGGACTTAGAATGATCAATATTAAACAGTTCATATATTCTCTGAAATTTACATGGATTAGAAGACTTTTGATTGGAAACAAAAATTGTATGGAAATCCATAAACATATGTACCCATTCACCACCAATATGCTATTTTTCGGTAATGATTATGTAAAGAAAAACGTGCAAGAAATAGGCAATCCTTTCTGGAAGGATGTTTACACAAGTCTTAACATCTTACTAGATGTTAAAAAATCACTGTCATGGAAAGATTTCTTAACACAACCATTATGGTACAATAATAACATTCAGATTGGAAGATCATGTGCTTTTTATAAAAGATGGTATGATAAAGGTATTTTATTTATTAATGATATAATGGATAACAATGGTAATCTCCTCTCTTTTACACTATTTATCGAAAAGTTTGCTGCAAAGTCATATTTTTTAGAATATGAAGGTATGACTGCAGCAGTACGGGACTACCTTCTAAAACAAAATTTCTCTCATCTTGCCATTAATTTAGAAAATCCAGTTTGCCCATCAGTAGTGTCCCTTATAACAAGCTCACAGAAAGGCTGTCGTTCCATTTATGATATACTTAATAAATCAAATGTACATCCAACATCTATAGCCAAATGGGGGCAATATGGTTTAAATATAGACAGAGAATGGAAGGACTTATTCAAAATACCTATCAAATGTACAAAAGACACCAGGTTACAATGGTTTCAGGCAAAAATAAACCATAGAATTACTGCTACAAACATCCTTTTGACAAAAATGAAGATAAAAAATGATAATTCTTGTAGCTTTTGTACAGAGTCTCCAGAAACCATTACACATTTATTTTGGGAATGTAAATATATTAAAATATTTTGGGATATTTTTAAGATTACTTGCAATGATAATAATATAATAATCCAACCGGAATGGACTATAAAAGAAATCATATTTGGGTCTAGTCAATATGATATTGTTTTAAATAAATTGATTTTGCATGCAAAATACTTCATATATAAATGTAAGTTAGATGGAAGATTGCCACTGTTCATTAATTTCAAACCACAAATTAAATACATATATCAAACTGAAAAAATAAATGCAATTAAAAGTATTGCATTTGATAAATTTGAAAAACCTTGGTCGACTTATAAATTTCTACTTAATTAGTTTTTGTCTTAATTATTAAGTTACACTGTGCAACACATCTACCTTATTTTTATTTTTTTCTTCTAATCTTTGATACAGAAAAAAAAAAAAGTTCCCAAGCTAACTTATGTTCCCCGCTGTTCCCACTGAATAATGAAGAGTCACACCTCCATAGATAGATCTTGTCTTTTCTTTATATATTTTTATTTTTTATAACAGCATTTTTTTCACACAATCAACTATAGTAAAACTCAGCAGAGATAGTTTGTGGATTTGTATACAAACTGAAACATTCGTACTTGATTATTTTATCTTTGCACTTATCTATGTTAAATCATTTGTTAGGTAAAATATATATGCTGGGTTTTAAAAAACAAAAAAAACAAAAAAAAAACATCTTTACAATTATCATTGAAGGGGTATTAAAGTAGCAAAATAAATATCTTGACAATTATAATTTTTTTCCGCTTTCAAGTGTAAAAGGGACATACAGCAATCTGGTTTATTTGTAAATAAAACTTTTGAAAGATCCTCGGTGTCCCTCTTTCAGAAATGTGTATTTTAAATCTTCTTTTGAAATTGTAAAGATGTTTTTAAAAAAACCTCCCTATTTATACAGCTTCTAATTATGATATGCATTTTTGTATGTAAGTATATGTGAAAACTGTTTATATATAAATAGGATGCATATTACATACATATCTGTACGGTTTGTTGAGGGGTGGCCCACCCCGACCCTCACAAACCTATTACGGGGTGAATAAATGGATTACCATTCATTTGGTAATCGAAATTAAAAAAAAATACATGAAATGCAAATGTATTTATCAATTTACAAACAAAATACAATCTTTTTTTTCAAGTCCTCACCTTGAGGCACAGTCTGGGGTTGAACTGTTCTACATAGAATTCACTTTCAAATATTTTTCTCCCAAACCACACTGGCTACAGCTTATATTGTACATCTAGCATTAGCCAGTAGACCCCTTAAAAGTTTATTCCAATGGTGACCCAAGGGGTCAGAATTGCCACCTGCCCAGACCAGGGTTTGACATTTAACAGTTGTCCCCTTGTCCTGTGCCATGTATATTCTAATTGTCCCAGGTCAACTGTCCTACGAACAACTAAATTTTATAACAAGAAATGATTTTTATATCTTTAAAACTTTTGACTGAAAAAATGTCAAAACATTGGTGAGCACGTTGTAAATGACAAATAAAAACCATCTTATTTTCATTGGTGAATGCAACTGAGAGAATGTAATATCACTGTCATGATTGATCTTGTTTTTTGTATCACTTTTACATGAACTGCGGTGACATGTAAATTTGACTGGGGACAAGTAAATTGTGTAAGTTGCTTGTCATATGGACAAGTTGCTGATTTTTTTTCATTTCAAACCCTGCAGACAGTGAGAGGTTTTACATAGAGTTTTGTAGTAAAATACTACTAAATTTCAACTGTATTGCTGCAAATGAACTCCGGTTACAAACAGCCATCATTGCCCTCTTGTATCTTGTCATTACAAAATGTTATATTTTACAGATTACAGAACTCCCAGATACAACGATTACCGATGAACTCCTGGGCTGTGAGGTGGAGGATATCACTTCGAACATCATCACAGCTGAGAAAGCAATTTTCTCCGCTGAAAATACCTGTCTCCAAAACCAGTTCGACTGCCCTCTCGGTGATATTGCGTTAAAATGTCCTCTGAAGATTACTTTCAAAGCAAAGGGGCAGAATATTGTCTCCTTTTTGTGACATTACAAACACTTGCCATGATGACTTACTGCTTTAAACTTGTGATTGCACCACATTTTCACAATCAGTAGGTGCTTCTAACAGCAATATTTGCTTTTTGATTTGTAACATTGCAGATTTGCTCTAGAGAAACTATTGTGGTGATCTACAAATCGATAATGTGCCAATTTTGTCAACAATCATAACTATGTTACATTTTGTTTTTTAAAACTTTTCTGCATTTCGCTATTTTTTTTTAAAATTACATGCAACCTTGTATATGTTTTATTGTTTACCACCATCACTCTCTCAAAGTATGTCAACAACAATAATTGTCTATTACATTTTGTCAAAATTAGGTCGCCCCGTGTGGTTCCCGGGGGCCCCCGTTTGGTCACGGGGCAAAGAATAGGGCCACTGCAGATCCCTTTGGAGGGGTAGGCAGAGGGGTAGAATCCCCCCAAATTCATGTTCATTTATAATTTTTTGTTCATGTTCATTAAAGGTTTTCATCATGATCCCTGCATTGTTTCAGGTGCTATCTCGCTCACATCAAAAGAGCAGTGGCAGAAAAACAATAACGTGGCTCCAGCGTAAATGGAGTTTCTACAATAGAATTTGCAGCAACTCTGCATTTCAGGGTGAGAAGGTTCTAGGCCCATTTTCCATATTTTATCTCGATGTACATGGAAGATGAGCCTAGCATGTTCATGCCTGTTAGGCGCAATATAACCTTTTCATGTGTTGGTGCGCTTTAAAACCCCAGTTCAGCTCACTTCCCTTCAAAAGTAGGTCACTTCAAAGCAAAAGAGCAGAATAGTGTCTCCTTTTTGTGACATTACAAACACTTGCCATGATGAGCTACTGCCTTAAACTTGTTATTGCACCACATTTTCAGAATCACATAGGTGCTTCCCAGCAATATTTGCCTTTTGATTTGCAACATTGAACATTTCCTGTAGGGCCAAACAAACAAATAGGTCTGTTTCCTATTGCATCCTCTTGTCAGATTCTACATGTATTTATCTCATAAACTCCATACAAGTTGATGATACAGCTGAAAGTTGCTCTGTGATGTCAGTTTGCCTGAATATATTGTGATAAATCATTGTTCAGAACAAATAAAAACACATTTTTTTTTTCATTTTTTAGGGTCGGCCCCTTAAAACTAGGGTCGGCCCACCGGAAACACAGGTATTTTTCTGTTTGGCCTAGAGAACCTGTTGTGGTGGTCTACAAATCGATCATGTGCAAATTTTGTCAACCTTCATAACTATGTTACATTTAGTTTTTTACAACTTTTCTACATTTTACTATTTTTCTTAAAATTTACATTCAACTTTCTATGTTTTATTGTTTACCACCATCACCTCGAAAACGTATGTCAATAACAAAATTATCGCCCCTTTTTAACCATATTTTCCAAACAATGTGTCAAACTGATGCTTTTCATGCAGTTACCTTAGTTCATGTAACTAAACTTCATATATACCCAGCTTAAGATAGCACCTACCTTGGGATTCCTTTTGCAGTCAGTCAAGGTCGAGGTCTCTATTACTAAAAACAGAAAAATCATGTCCGCTCAATAACGTCATATTGAAATATTGCAGCACACACGTTCATATATAGCAAACTTTCGGGATTGCTTTTGGGGTCAGGTCAAGGTTTCTCATATTACAAATACACAAATGGTTTTTACTCGGTAGCTTTCGTTACAATATATATATTTAAACAAATCTTCATATATAGCACACATAACATCTACCTTGTAACTCCTTTTAGGGTCAGTCGCGCGTCAAGGCGACTTTTACCACAAACACAATAACTGTCCCCACTCGGTACCTTTAATTAAGAATGAGATGCTACAATAAAACTGAGAATCATTATTGCAAGAATAACAATAACCTTGCTTTATTAAAAATGCAGCTTCAGTTACAACTCAGACTCTCGAGTCTTGTCACCTTTGGGGCCTGGGCCCTATTTTATAAAACTACTTAGACAATTTTGATCGTAAGTTAATTTTTCTTCAATGCTTTATTTTCATTTACACACCACAAATCAACATGATCTCATTCCATTTTCGTATATATGTGATAGTTCTCACATCTTCCACACATAATTGTCTATATTGAATGCTTAGCTGCAAAAAAAAGTAGAAGGTTTTTAAAAAATGAGACATCGGAAGATGTTTAATAAAATGGGACCCTGGTTCAGTTTATTAACTTGCCAGTATCTGGCAGCCTTTTGTTCTAAATGCATGTATATATACTTTGCTGCTATCTGTCATTTACATTTCATGTCATTCCTTTTATAGTATATTGTACCAAAGCAATCCAATATGACGCATAGCCATACTTCTATTCTTCATTTACAGTCTGAGAATAGATACAATACTTTTTTTAAAAAAAATCTGCTCCCCAAAATCTTCATATAGTGCCTGCTTTGTCTGTCCTTCTATCACACTTTCGTCTGGAGAATAACTCGAAAAGAAATATATCTAATGAAACTTGAAATACTGATACAGGGCAAGAACCATAACTCCCATTTCAATAATTTTCAAATTATCTCCCCTACTTGAAAAATCTTCCAGCATAACTCGGAACATTACATCACACCTCGACTAACTTTGCGGACAACTTGCCCATACTGCAAGTTAACTCTGAGTTATACTTGCCCTTGCCACTTTGTTGGTTGCCCAATTATTTACATCCAGCGTTTTTTTATAAGGCTGTTCTCTTTGTATGCTATTGTTTTTGTTACAAACAATATATGCCAATTCATGTTCATTTCATCATTTTTTGTTCATGTTCATTAAAGATCATCATGATCCCTGCATTGTTTCAGGTGCTATCTCGCTCGCATCAAAATAGCAGTGGCAGAAAAACAATAACGTGGCTCCAGCGTAAATGGAGTTTCTACGATAGAATTTGCAGCAACTCTGAAGTTCAGGGTGAAAAGGTTCTAGGCCCATTTTCCATATTTTATCTCGATGTACATGGAAGATGAGCCTGGCATGTTCGTCTTTTAGGCGCCATATAACCTTTTCATGTGTTGGTGCGCCTTAAAACCCCAATTCAATATTAACAGATCTTGATTGCTTAACATTGCAGTTTGTGTTGCAAAATTCAACTCAGAAGAGTCTTTTCACGTTGGGGCCTAGTAACTCAACAATATCTTGTAGCCTTTTGTTTTGATATAAAATTTACATTGTTTGCCATTGATATTCTAATCTGCCCAAAAAATGCAATATACCAGATACTGACCATACTTCTGTTTTTACAGTTCATATATTTTTTATTGATATTGATATATTCGTTTATCTCCTTTATTTGTTGATTACCTTGGCAATAACTTTTAACCTTTCGTTTTCTTGTAGACCGATTTATATAACTTAGCTGAAAGAATTTTCAAATCTGTCTTTCTAGGTTTATACAGTTTGAGTTTGTAAACATTTTCTTGTACATATTAAGAAAAACAATGACAATCATTAGAAAGAGATACCAATATTTACAACAAAAGAAGAGGTTACAATATAATCTCCAGTTAACAGTATATGTTTATCCACTAGTTATATCCATCTCTGCTTACAATTTACATGCTCCAAGTACTCACAATTAAAATAAAAAGTTTAACAACATAACTACATTTCTGTTTTTGTCATACCACCCTGATGTCTATAGATACAAAGAAAAAATGTTTCCTTGCTGGCATAATCATGAAACGCTAAATTTAGTCTCTCCGTCGGGAATATATCATCTTGTCACAATGAACAGCCTTAGAACTTTCCACTTCAACATAAAACCAGCAGGTTAATCGACCTTTTTTTGTCTCGCTTTCTCGAAGAAAAAAGACTCGAGTCTTACTTTTCCGGCGCCGGCCATATCGTCAACATTGGAAGTGACCTTGACGTTCCATGCAAAGGGCAGATAATAACTTTTACCATCACTTTTTCACAAACTGTTATGCACTAGACCTTTCAAACTTTGCTTACAGTTGTATCATGGGTTGTACATTGCAACATGACAAAAAGCAAATATGGAGGTGACCTTCACTAAGCAAACAAACGCCATATAACTTCAATTGTTACATTTAAATCACGTTCTCATGAATATGCACTACATGCTTCAAACCTACTTTATATCAATCTTTGGAAAACGAAACTTTCTAGTTTTACATAATTCTGTCTTGCATAGTGCATCTTTTTAGACTCGTCGATTTCATCTATGACCTTCACCTACTTTTTGGAGCTGATGATTATTATGCCGTCGTGCGGTGTCCGTCGTCTGTCTGTCCGTCCGTAAACTTACTTTTTTTTTAGCAACTACTTCTCTGAAACAACTGAATGGATTTTCATGAAACTATGCAGAAATGTTGCCCATGAAGTCTAGCTGATCCTACCAAAAAGTCATGTTCATGTCAAATCCAACATGGCTGCTAAATATAAAAATAGATTTTTAAAAAACAAGTTTGTAGTGACTTCTCCTTCAAAACTCTTAAGTCATATTAATATAGCACTTTTTCTAAAATGATCAGCATGACATAATCTTCGTCCTTGTCGAAAACCATTCAGATTTGACATTAAACATGGCTGCCAGCAACCATCTTTGTTTACATAGAATTATTTTGTAAAAACTTGCAACAACTACTCCTCTGAAACTAATAGACGGATTTTCATAAAACTTCACAGGAATGTTGCTCTTCATGTCAAATGATCCTAGCAACATTTCAGGTTGGTCGGAAATTCAGGATGCCCACCACAGCTAAAAATAGACGTCGTAGAGTATCACTTTACATGTTAAGCATGACATGGGCTTTCCATGTTTGATCAGGTTCTGATCAAAATCTAGTTCTTCTACTTCTTCTTGTAACCGTCACTTTTCGTAGCTATATCATGTATATTGGTTGCAAGTCTTCACAATTTTACACAGTGATAGACCTCAGGCTCGAATAGTGCCCCGAAGCTTTTGCGGTCATGACATCATTCAAGATGGCCACCAACATCATCAGACAAATCTTATCACTAGATCTCGAACATTTTTAGTCGGATTTAAATGAAACTTTCACAAATTGTAAGAGTTTAGGGTCTAGTTGTGCATACATGTCAAAACGTGTCTCTACGTCATAACCTCCTGACGTCAGTGACGTCACAATGTTATGAACAATCTTTCTTTTTTTCATTAATTGCATTTTTTTAGGAGTTTTATTGTAAAAACCGTTGGGGTATCTTAGTCGACGCAGACAGTTTTAACGTCATGACATCATCCAAAATAGCCACTAATGACATCATTTAGAAAATCTTGTAATCATTATATCTCCTGCATTTATTATCGTATTTTGATATCACTTTCACAGCCTGTAGATAATTAGGTTGAGTTGTGCAAAAATGTCAAAAATGGTCATGATGGCCCCCAATGACGTCATGATACAATTCTTTCAGTGCTACATCTCAAATATGTATATTCGAATTTGAATGAATCTTTCATAGATTGTACAATTCAATGTCTAGTTGTGCAAGAATGTAAAAACGTGTCTCTAGGTAGTAACGTCTTAGTGACGTCATAATGTTATGAAAATCCATTTATTTCACTGATTACATTTTTGAAGTTGTTTTACTGTATAATCCATCAATGTCATTGTCTCAATCAACACAGCCAGTTACAACGTCATGACATCATCCAAAATTGCGGCCAATGACGTCATTTAAGAAATAAATTTTGTAATCGCCATATCTCCTTCATTTATCATCGGAGTTTGATAAAACAGTTGTGCTATAATGTTCAATCTTGTCATGTTGTAATCAAAGATGACCGCCAACGACGTCATAAATGAACTCTTGTTTCATCATAAATGAACTCTTGTTTTGTCTATGCGTCGTGTGGTTCCCAGGGGCTCCCGTTTGGTCACGGGGGCAAAGAATAGGGCCACTGCGCAGGGGTAGGCAGAGGGGTAGAATCCTCCCCAAATTCATGTTCATTTTATCATTTTTTGTTCATGTTCATTAAAGGTCTTCATCATTATCCCTGCATTGTTTCAGGTGCTATCTCGCTCGCATCAAAAGAGCAGTGGCAGAAAAACAATAAACGTGGCTCCAGCGTAAATGGAGTTTCTACGATAGAATTTGCAGCAACTATGCAGTTCACGGTGAGAAGGTTTTCCATTTTCCATATTTTATTTCGATGTACATGGAAGATGAGCCTGGCATGTTCATGCCTTTTAGGCGCCATATAACCTTTCTTGTGTTGGTGCGCCTTAAAACCCCAATACAATTGTTTTGTCTATATCTTCTCTATTATCGGATTTGAATAAAACGTTCACAGAATGTACATTTCTAGGTCCAGTTGTGCAAGAACGTCATACGGTATCCCGAAGTCATTACGTCAAAATATTCAGAAATTCATTTTTTTCACTGATTGCATATTCCAAGTTATTTTCATGATAAATCAATCAGTGTCTTCATCTTCGACAACTCTGACAGTTGTGACGTCATGACGTCATTAAGACAGTAAAGCTCATTTGATCAGGTTTTGGTAAAAATCTACTCTTTATTTTTGTTTGTATGGTGTTTTACTTCTTTTTCAACACATGTAAGGTTATACTATGCCTTGCAAAACAGGTTAGAGTTTTCCCATTTTGCTGCGAATCAACTGTTTGTCCGTGTTGTACTGTAAATTTAAAAACCTTTAACCTCATCAAGAAAATAGACACTGTTCAATCTTGGCGACTCTCATCTGATTTATGTAACCAAGATATTTGCTCACACAAAACTTTACAAAATCTGGTACGTTGACCAGGTTTTTTTTTTTTTAATTAGAGTATTGTCCTCCAATGCACTATTTTGGGCTTTAACTCCAGAGTTTGGATCGGAATTCCTACTCTTCTTCAACACCCATAAAGCTGCCATATTTTGGTGGCAGTGTCATCTAATAGCTGCACATCCAATTTCAGACTCTGTTCATCTCACCTGCAACAACAATAAACATATATGTCAGCAATTTTTAAAAATATTTAAAACCGAAGAACACACTACTACTTTTTAGGCGTAAGAATTATCCTACCGAGGGTCCGACCGTGGGTTTCAAGGGAGCTAACTGTGTAGTGAGACCTTAATAGAGGTGTTCTCCTTAGAAATGTTTAACTGTACATAGCCTTATATACCAAATTTGATGACTGCTACTTCTGCCTAAACGGCATATGTGATCGTTATGAAACTAACAAGAGTATTTAAAATAATGGTTAGTTTGTCCTCAATAAATTGTCCTTATTGCATAATCCAAAAGTAAATATAAAAATCGATCAGAAAAAGTAGCATTCAAGGACGACAGCCAACCACAAATACAAACATAGAACAACTTTAAAGATGAATAAACAGCAAGATAAGACACAACAAACACAAAAGGGTTGAAAATAGGGTTACCGCCTTGGAACGGTCAGTGGTAAAAAAGGCCGGTTGGGGTTTAAACCACTCTTACAATGTACCATATTGTCATCCCAATAAACGCGACAGTATAAATAAAGATATCTCCGCCAGGTTATATTCTCTAACAAACAAGGCAGCATTTATAGGTAATATAAGTAAAACACATAAATGATCATGTATATATAATATAAAAAAAACATTGGATAGGATAGACAGAGCCTCGTATCCTATAATTTTATTCAACTGGTTTATTAAAATCAATAATAGACAGTCACTCATGTAACTGTATACGTGTGATCATCCGAGAACCTTTAGTTAAGTTGTTCTTCAACCCTTCTGATATGATCTGTGTGCCATTGCGGTGCATCATATTATTGACAAAATGCATGAGTTGTATCGACTTTCTTGAGAAATCATTGCCAAAATGCTTACTTGGCAACGTGACATCCGTAAAGTGATCATTTTCGCTGCCAGAGTTTCACAACGGTACCCTTTATAAATATGGGGACAGTTGTAACTCGGAGATGTGAAAATGTAAAATAACCAGCAAACACACGTGTTACATTTAAGCACAGAGCTATATCATCAAACTGAATACAGAAATATGTAAAACAATGACATATTATTTTCCATCGACACGGTGTACGCACAGACATCTCAAACAACGTCGAACATTAGCTTTAGTTTACAAGACCTGTGGCTATCAGGTAATTCTAAAACATCATCGAATAGTCGTATCAACTCAACCAGACTGTCTGAGAAATCTGAGACCCTTACAAACTCGTGACTGTGCATGACATCAGAAACATATTCACAAGTCGTTTTAGTTTACAATGCATGTGAATATCAAGATACTCTAAATAATTATTCGGGCATGCGTTGTCGCAGATATTCAAAAGATATTAAAACATTCGTTTCAAATTAATAACGTTAATGACTAAATATGATTTCGTAACATGTATCAGCCGACAACACGAGTAGGTCTGTTATATAAACAGATCGGAATGAAAGGGATTTTAAAGCACGTTAATTCGTCATATTGACACAGAAACCTCAGACGGAGATGAGATCATCAGAAATGCTCTCGCCAGGAAACAAACCCACTTGAGGCAGACGCCTGTAGCTTTAAAGCCAATGCTTTATTGCGCAATGAGCTACCGAAGCCAGTAAAATGTTACAAAATAATGAATGACACTCTACTGACTCTGCCACTGAAACAAGTTCGCGTACGCATTTTTTACAGGTGTGATTTGTGATAATTGCGGTTCATTATGACTCACTTCCGTATTTTCACACCCAGTGAAAAGGATACCAAAAGTTACAAATCATGACATTAGAATTGGTAAGTCTTCGGACACAATACATGTGTTGCAAGAGTTGGATTCTTAGTGCAAGCTCGTGAGTCGGAAGTCACAGTAGTAGAACTCGTGTTGTAGTTGTATACTAGACATTATACTACAACTTCAGTCATCAGCTCGAATCCCGCATGTGACAGGTTCGTATGGGAAGCCATAAACGTCAAAATGTGGATATTTACAAACCATTCAATGACAGGCCATTTAATTCAACATTCGCCTGCTAACTTGACTGTCTCTAAATACGGCAGATGGCACTGGTTTGAAACCTATGATAGTGACTGTAGCGTAACTCGACAATCAAAAGGACGTAATAGTAATGGTGTTATAGTAATTATTTCCATTTGATCAAAATATGTTTCTGTCCAAATCTAATTAATTATTCCATGGGTTAATATCGAATTTGTGTACACTTTACCTTATGTGTATGTTTCTACTGCTATGTTTATTTTCACGTTGTCAGACTTTGTAATTAATAGCTCACATTCTCGTATTCTTACGTGTGGGAGATGAATTATCCTAAACATTGTATAGAGGATCTTACATGAGTACTCATTCATTATTGAATTTATTAAACGAGTTGGCAAACTGATATAATGCGAGGCTCAGAATAATACAGAAACACGAAACAGTTTTCATTCTTGGAATGTACTGCGTATTTAAACTTGTGCAATGATGCAAACTTTAATCTTATTGAAATAAAGAAGAGATGGTCTTTAACTTATGTTGAGGAGTATATAACGAAAGCCGGTATTATTTAAGAACGATTCTTTCTTATTTCTTTCAAAAACGTTTTAAATAAATTGAATAAAAGTACTCAATTAGTAGTAGACAATATCCGTATAAGTATTGGATACGATGTGTGAGCGACTGATACATACAGTTCTAGTATCTTCTAAAACGTTTCAACAAGTGTGTTGCCCACTCACCAAATGTTACTAAATCATTCTGCTTGCAGAGTGGCACGAGCTATGAGAAGCATTAAGGTTGTAACTTTTCAGCAGCAGGTAAATGGTAAACATATCTAAATTATCATCTTTCAATATGGTTTGCAATTGCATTAATAGATTGTGTATCAAGTTGTAATGATATCTAATTGTGCGACGCAATTTGTATGACTAAGGACAGGTATTGGGAAGCATGTTTATGATAGTTTTACAAATGTAATATGCCAACTGGTTGTTGTTATTGTCCCCTGCCGGTCGAATGGACTATACTAATGGGACTATACGTCCGTCCGTTCGGCCTTCCATCTGTCCTTCCCGAAGTTTTCCGGATAGCTGTGGCCACACTTTTTATCGTAGCTTTATAAAACTTGGTATTCATATATATGACCGCAGACATCAGCTTTAAAGGCTCGTGTTTGAGGTCAATGCATCAAAATCCAAGATTTGCATCGTAAAGGAAATGCATCGTAATGGTTTCCGGGCGTATGTGGCCGCAATTTTTCAGGAATCCTTTTCAAACTAGCCTTGCATCCTTAGACAGACGATCTCTCGTTTAAATTTGATTTTAAGATTGACGCGTCAAATCCAAGATGGCCGTAACATGATGAATGCGGCACATGCTGAATGTCGCAACATGATTTTTAAAAGATGTATTGGAATTTGTGGATACAGTTGTTCGTGTATCCTATGCATGCAGCTGTAAACATGCAAAACTTCGTATACGTTCAATTTTGAGATCGACTGGTCAACATCCAAGAAGGCGCCACCTGACATAAGTCGCCTTTTGGAAGTTTCCAAACGTTTGTGACTCAATATACTCCGGATATGTGTGGCCACATGTTTTAAAGTAATACTATAATTTTAAAACTTGGTGTCCATTTGTATGAAAACAAAAACTACCTTAAGTTTGATCTTAAGATCCTAGCGTCAAAGTCCATCATGGGCACCACATAAATTTGATTCTGGGATTAATTTGTTTTGGTCTATTAAAAATTCAGGAGATGTTCTTGATACAATTTGCAATAAACGTCAAGTTTCATCATCTATAAGCACTTATGACTTCTCTACACTATATACAACCTTACCACATCACTTTATCAAAGACAAGCTTATTTTGCTCTTATTCAAAAGAATATTCGCTAGGGAAAATACTACATTTTTGGCCTGTAATAATATGGACTTGCCAAGTATTTTGTCAAGCACTCATCTTCCTATTAGATAATATTTTCGACAGGTATGGAACGACCATTTATAAACAAAATATTGGTATCCTTATGGGTACGAACTGTGCACCACTTGTCGAAGATTTGCTTTTATATTGCTATGAAAGAGATTTCATGTTGAGTCTTTCACCAGATACCCAGGCAGATGTTATTGAAGCCTTTAATGACACCTCTCGGTATCTGGATGATATATTAAACATTGACAACCCTTTCTTTTCTACTATGTTTAATAATATATACCCTAAATAACTTCAACTTAACAAAGATACTCTGATACTAACGCTTATTTTTTGATTTACATCACTCCATTGAAAATGGTAAAATGATTAGCAAAATATATGTCGAGAGAGATGATTTTAATTTTGATATTGTTAATTATCCCAATTTAGAAGGGGGCTTTACCATAAACTTAGTAAAACGTTTGCAAAATTTTACTATCGTAACCCTGATCTTCTTTCCAAAATTACAACCTGACTTCTATGGTGACGTGATTTATAAACTTTCTAATATCCTAGGTCATGATCACTTTCTATCTTTGTTAATCGTGTTAAATGGTTTATCAAAAGAGGTTATGACCCTATCATTTTGCAACGCACTGCATGCTTGGTTCGCCACTATGCTTTCCTCTTTGATTGTGCGTTGACCGGACCTATCGTGGACCCTATGGTGACGTCTATCTAAATCCTTATAGGACGGTAGCGTTTGATGTATGTCTTTAATCTTGTCATGTCGTACCCTTAACGGTTTATTATCTTGTTGCTCTGGCTTCTGAAAAATCACTGAGTACTTAATTTGTGGCTTTCTACCCTTTTTGTTTATATTATATATACAATATCATTTATGTTTTACTATATTGCATATTAATGCTGCCTTGTTTGTTAGAGATTACAACCTTGCGGGCATATCTTTATTTACACTGTCGGAGATCAACATGCTCGTATTTCTTATTTCTTAGTAACAGCGACATTGACCTTGACCACAGGGACACCATGTGCAATGTCAACCTTCCTCTCCACATTCGCTATTTACCTAGTTTCATCACAGTAGCTAACTAGTTTCATCACAGTAGCTCATTCCTAAGTAAATAAATTTTGATGGGAGTCATTATTTAATGGGGGGTCATATTTTGACAGATGGGGTCACTTTATCACACGTGTGGTGTCAATTTTTTCAAAGTAAATTATGACCGGGGTATCAATTTTTACAGCTGATAATGACCGGGAAGTCATTCCACTAGATAGGAAAATTATCAGGGAGTCAAAATCCGAGAGTGGTCAACAATTTATGTTCTTAAGGCCAGGTAGGACAAAACAATAGATTGCGTAATTGTTCAAAAAGTCACATAGTAGGTCTATATAGTCACCCTGTACAATTCCGTGCACAATTCGTTGTTTAAGCGCTCCATTATCTGATATTGACTATTTTGTAATTGTATTAGGTCAGTCGTTATTATGTGTGTAGCTAATGCAAATATTATATACGAAGTCTGCACCTCTTGTCGCAGATTTGTTTTTGTATTGCAATGAAAGATATTTCATGTTGAGTCTTTCACCAGATACTCAGCCATGTGTAATTGAAGCCTTTAATGGCACATCCGGTACCCGGATGACATCTTGAACATTGACAACGTTTTCTTTTCCACTATGGCCTAAAGAACTCCAACTCAACGAAGATAACATTTCTGATACTCTCGCTTCCTTTCTCAATTTACATCTCTTTCTCTATTGAATATGTAGAAATAATTAGCAAAATCTATGACAGACAAAACAGATGATTATAATTTTAATATTGTTAATTATTCGCCACTTAGATGTTACTTATTCGTTGTTCCGCGAGTAACTTCTTATGGGGTCTGTGTTTCTCAACTTATTCGGGGGGTTTCTGGAGCTTGTAGGCGAGTCTTTAATATTCGTAATATGTGTATAACCAAGAAGTAACTCCAACATGGCTACCGTTACTAGTACTAAAATCTTCTTTAACTGCTCAAAAAACTTATTATTTTTGTATCGAAACCCTGTTCTATTGCTTATTGCTCTTATTCAAAAAACATTCGCTAGGGAAAATACTACATTCTTGCCTGTAATAATATTAAAGCGTGTTTTACTAACGGCAGTTTGGACAATAACACTATGTGAATTTGCCGAGAAGTTTGTAAAGTACTCATCTTCCTATTAGATAATAGTTTATAGACAAATTGTTGGTATCCCTATGGATACGAACTGTGCACCACTTGTCGCAGATTTGTTTTTATATTGCTACTAAAGAGATTTCATGTTGAGTCTTTCACCAGATACCCAGGAAGATGTTATTGAGGCCTTTAATGACACCTCTCGGTATCTGGGTGACATATTAAGCATTGACAACCCTTTCTTTTCTACTATGGTTAATAATATATAACCTAAAAAACTTCAACTTAACAAAGCTAGTATTAACGCTTTTTTTCTTGATTTCCATCTCTCCATTGAAAATGTTGAAAAAATTAGCAAAATATATGACAAGAGAGATGATTTTAATTTTGATATGATTTTTTATCCCCGTTTAGATGGGGATGTTCCCAGAGCAACTTCTTATGGGGTCTATTTGTCTCAACTTATTCGTTTTTCTAGAGCTTGTACTCCAGTTGAGGACTTTAATATTCGTAATATTTGTATAACTAAAAAGCTACTCCATCAGGGTTACCGTTACCATAAACTTCGTAAAACCTTTGCAAAATGTTATTATCGTAACCCTGATCTTCTTTCAAATATAAAAGTAATTTAAGAACTCTTCTGCGACAAGGACTATCACAACCTGATTTCTATGGTGACGTGATTTACAAACTTCGTAAGATCCTTGGTCATGATCACTTTCATACTATCTTTGTTAAACTTGTTAACAGGTTTATCAAAAAAGGTTATGACCTATCCTTTTGCAACGCACTGCATGCTTGGTGATGGACCCATTTACATTTCGCCACTATGCTTTCCTCTTTGATTGTGCGATGACCGGACAGGCAGTGGACCCTATGATGACGTCTACCTAAATCCCAAAATAATCGAATGATGTTTGTCTGCAGTGACAAGAGAATAAACCATCGAGGGCACGACAAGACAAGACTGAGTCTTGTCTTGTCGTGCCCTCGATGGTTTATTCTCTTGTTAATCTGGCTTCTGCCAAGTCATTGAGTATCTTTTTTGTGGCTTTGTAGGCTATTTTGTTTTTGTATTTATATATACACTAGCATCTTTGTGTTTTACTTATATTACCTATTAATGCTGCCTTGTTGGTTAGAGAATAGTTCATGGCGGGGATTTCTTTATTTACACTGTCCTGTTTTATTGGGTTGACGGTAGAGTAAGTGTGAGGTTTGGTGCACCCTAGAACCTGGTTTAAACACCCTGCGGCCTTTTTTGGCCTCTGACCGTTCCAAGGCGGTATACCTATTGTCAACCCATTTGTGTTTGTGATGTCTTATTTGGCCTTTTATTCAACTTTAAATTTAGCGTTTATTCATCCTTAAATTTAGCGTCTCCATGGCCGAATTGTTAACGACATTGCGTTGTAAACCTTCGCCTCTCACCGCTGCGGGTTCGAATCCCACTGGGACCCCGACATGTAAGTGAGGAAGTGTCGATTCTTACGGATGCCGGGAGGTGTACAGTAATGGTTCTACCCAGGAAAAGTGGGTGGTCTGCCTCCACCACAAAAAATCGACCGTCATATATAAGCTTACATGTATTGAAAATGACGTAAAAACACAATACAAACATCATCTTTAAATTTGTTCTTTGTTTATGTGTGTGTTTGTGGTTGACTGTCGTCCTTGAATGCTACTTTTCCTGTTTGGCTTTTATATATATATTTACTTGTGTAATTAGTATACAGGCAATAAGTTTGAATAAACGTTAAATAGATGCCGGGAGAATCTAGGGTGAAGCCAGTTATAATTAATAATATATCAAGTCAATGTGGCTTAAAATATATTGATGTTAAAGATTGGTGTTCGAGACATAAACTGGTTATCAAGCGCTCTCCCGAACTTTCTTTCTTACCCGTCACATTCTGCTCCTAAGTCCAAACTAGGGTGACCGCCTTCCGAAAGAATTTCATCACACCAACCGTGAAAATAAAAATTATTTATCTTCAGTGTTTCCTCCTACTAAACCGTGTATTGAAGATTGTGTAATCACCTCATTATGCCTAAAAGGTACATCTTCACCTTTGTTTCACCACGTGCGATATGGATTACCTCCCCGCCCCCAACCACGCCACCATCACCCCACTCCCCGCACCCCACCCACCCACACAAACCACCACCACCACTACTACCATTCCACCCACTCCAAAAAATAAATAATAATAATATACTTAATCATTACGCAACAGATAGAAATAATACACATACATATATCATAAAAACAAATAGTAGGAGTTAAACAAATATAACGCAAAATGAAAACGAAAATAACACATGTCCTATTTATATTCACCTGATTGTAAAGCAAATCATATACATATGTTAGCATGTAAGGCTTCATGGCAATCTGTCGACATTCTGTCGAAAACTGTGAAGAAGTAAGACAAGATAAATCAAAGAGCCATAACTCCTTCGTCCTTAATGGCTGCATTTCAGCAAAACCACTAACGATACTGGTAAGGATTCAATTGAGAACTCCGACGGTAGTGCCAAAACTATTAACAAGTTATTCAAACGGTAACTATTTTAACGTGTCGCTCTTGTGCATCATTTAAATAAACCATACCTCCAAATTGAAATTCTCAGAATAACGCATGGATATTAATATTCTGCAATATTATACCAGGTTATCGGTGACTATCCGCAACAAAAAATATGTATGCGTTTGTGTAACATGTTGTTGATTTACACATAGCATTTCCTCTGAGGAGAAAACTAAAAATGGCCCCACTTATGTCACTATGCCATATCATTTGGATAATGACCATAAACAGTGATTATTCAGCCCCCATTTTGATTATGTCAAGGGCCATAACTCTGTGGCACTTGGTCCAAAATAAAAACCCAGGTGCGCATCTTCACTTGCTGGTCAACATTCCTGTAAAGTTTAGCGACCTTGGGTTAAATAGTTATGGAGGATCACACGATACATGTTTTTCAGGCCCCATTTTGACTTAGTCAAGGGCCATAACTATGTGGTTCTTGGTTTAAAATGAAAACGAAAACCCAGGTGCGCATCTCCACTTGCTGGTTAGCATTCCTGTAAAGTTTGGCGACCGTGGGTTAAATAGTTATGGAGGAAGGCGCGACATAAGGTTTTGGTGACGTACGGACGGACGTACGGGAGGACAGACAAGTGCAAGTCTATATGACCCCACCCCGCAAAGTTGGAGCATACAAATACGATGCCTTGTCGCCTGACTCGTCGTCTCAATCTTCACGCAAAGCTTTCATTCCTTGCACTCACATATATCTCTGCTAACTACTAAATTACAAGATTTTGGTAAAACCTGTTAAATTGGAATATGTTTGCCTGAAACTTATTTATTTCTTGCGTAAATATAATTTTCAGAATATCTGCAAATTAGATGTTGCAAGATTTGATATAATGCATGAAAACAATTTAGTTTTAATCGGGACTATTTTACTACAAAATTAATACGTACCCTCAATCGAAACGCATATGTAAACATTTCAAACCGAAGCTCGATAGCAGAAAATTACTAAAAAATAAATAACTCATAGAAATAGAAAATGAAATTATTTAATATAGGTCTATATTTTATCTTTGCAGATCACGCAAAAGGATTTATTATAAACATCGTCATAACTTTTTTTTTGAATAATCACGTGACCTAACCGTTCGCCCTACTTCCTTTGACGTTGACAGAGTCAAATGAGGAACGAGTGTACTCTGGGTAGAGATTGCCATGTTTACTGCGCAAAAACATCTCCAAAGCTGGAGAGCTGGAGAGCTGAAGGCGTTGTTTTCTTTGGTGGAGGCGAATTATCCATTCAAGATTTTATTCGTCTGTGGATGTAAAAAGGAGTGTTCAATTACCTATGATATTTTGCAACGTTTCTGTAAGAGGGTTCGCAATAAGAAACTGAATGAAACCAACGCTACTCAATAGATACTTTTTATTTATTTTACAAATTACTACCAATTTAATGAAATGCTCTCATAAAATATTGGAAAATACACTGTCCTAAATACCAGTGTACACAATAGATGGCAATGTGCTAAGATATGTGCAATTCCGGCTTTTCAAATAAGACCAAAGGAAGGATTTCCTACCAAAAAAAAGGAAATCATTACCCTTTAACTAAAAACGCAGCAATTAAGCTTTTCGTCATCGAATACTTGAGCAAAACTTCTAGCTTTACCAGTAAGATGTTTAACGAAAATTTGTATTTGCAAAAAATGTTAGAAGTTTTGCTGAGTGTTCGCTGACGAATAGGAAATCCTTCCTTTTGTCTTTTTGTTTGTTTGTTTGTATGGTGTTTTACGTCATTTTCAACACATGCAATGTTATATTTGACGGTTGATTTTTTTTCTTCAGTTGAAGCACACCACACCATCCACTTGTCCTGGGTAGAACCAGTACTGTAGGCTCACTTACAAGTCGAGCCCCATTTGAAAAAACCTGCTGTGTTGTACGCACGTATTGGTTAATAGTTTAAATTACGTCTAGATTGTATCTACAATACATCGATAAACATTGTGTACACTACTTTTTAGGATAGTGTATTTTCCAATATTATAATACACTGTTATTTAGGACAGTGTATTTTCCAATATTATAAAACGAAAGTGGTGACATACATTAAGGTAATTCAATGACATTGTTTTACTCCATTATCAGTAAGGCCAACCATAACCAAATGTTTCGTTTGTTGTTTTCACCTACTCAAAAAAGAATTATAATATTCTGTGTCATTAAATGTTTTGCTATCTTTAGAATAGTTTGAGTGTTTTACTGTCTTGGAAAAAAAATCACATGTCTGCTCAATATAAAATCTTAAGTGATCCTGTCCGTACTTTAACTTCCATTTATTGGAAGTTGTAGTATGGTCGGTGAAATTGCCTAAGATGAATGCAAAGCATTAAAACTTTTAATTCTGGATAAACAAAGGGGCGGCAATAAATAGAAGTTAGAGTATGGACAGGACCACTTAGAATACCATACTACAAAACAGGTAGAGTGTGTCTCAGCTCGTTGGTTATTTAAACACCTGTTAAAATTACTGTACTCTAACTACCAGATATCGGTATGGCAGACAGATGAAATGGACATTCTACAAAACAAATAGCGTATGGTCTCACCTCGTCTGTTGATTTAAACACTCGAGACCATACTCTATCTATTACATACTAGTAGTCCAGACTTTGTGTGTATATTCCCCGTATGTTCTCACCTCGTCTGTTGATTTAAACACCCGAGACCACACTCTATCTATTACATACTAGTAGTCCAGACTTTGTGTGTATATTCCCCGTATGGTCTCACCCCATCTGTTGATTTAAACACCCGAGACCACACTCTATCTATTACATACTAGTAGTCCAGACTTTGTCTGTATATTCCCCGTATGGTCTCACCTCGTCTGTTGATTTAAACACTCGAGACCATACTCTATCTATTACATACTAGTAGTCCAGATTTGTGTGTATATTCCCCGTGTGGTATCACCTCATCTGTTGATTTAAACACCCGAGACCATACTCTATCTATTACATATTAGTAGTCCAGACTTTGTGTGTATATTCCCCGTGTGGTCTCACCTCGTCTGTTGATTTAAACACTCGAGACCATACTCTATCTATTACATACTAGTAGTCCAGACTTTGTGTGTATATTCCCCGTGTGGTCTCACCTCGTCTGTTGATTTAAACACTCGAGACCATACTCTATCTATTACATACTAGTAGTCCAGACTGTGTGTGTATATTCCCCGTGTGGTCTCACCTCGTCTGTTGATTTAAACACTCGAGACCATACTCTATCTATTACATATTAGTAGTCCAGACGTTGTGTGTATATTCCCCGAGTGGTCTCACCTCATCTGTTGATTTAAACACCCGAGACCATACTCTATCTTTACATATTAGTAGTCCAGACTTTGTGTGTATATTCCCCGTGTGGTCTCACCTCGTCTGTTGATTTAAACACTCGAGACCATACTCTATCTATTACATACTAGTAGTCCAGACTTTGTGTGTATATTCCCAGTGTGGTCTCACCTCGTCTGTTGATTTAAACACCCGAGACCACACTTTATCTATTACATACTGGTAGTCCAGACTTTGTGTGTATATTCCCCGTATGGTCTCACCTCGTCTGTTGATTTAAACACCCGAGACCACACTCTATCTATTACATACTAGTAGTCCAGACTTTGTGTGTATATTCCCCGTATGGTCTCACCTCGTCTGTTGATTTAAACACCCGAGACCACACTCTATCTATTACATACTAGTAGTCCAGACTTTGTGTGTATATTCCCCGTATGGTCTCACCTCGTCTGTTGATTTAAACACCAGAGACCACACTCTATCTATTACATACTAGTAGTCCAGACTGTGTGTGTATATTCCCCGTATGGTCTCACCTCGTCTGTTGATTTAAACACCCGAGACCACACCCTATCTATTACATACTAGTAGTCCAGACTTTGTGTGTATATTCCCTGTGTGGTCTCACCTCGACTGTTGATTTAAACACCCGAGACCACACTCTATCTATTACATACTAGTAGTCCAGACTTTGTGTGTATATTCCCCGTATGGTCTCACCCCATCTGTTGATTTAAACACCCGAGACCACACTCTATCTATTACATACTAGTAGTCCAGACTTTGTCTGTATATTCCCCGTATGGTCTCACCTCGTCTGTTGATTTAAACACTCGAGACCATACTCTATCTATTACATACTAGTAGTCCAGACTCACCTCGTCTGTTGATTTAAACACTCGAGACCACACTCTATCTATTACATACTAGTAGTCCAGACTTTGTCTGTATATTCCCCGTATGGTCTCACCTCGTCTGTTGATTTAAACACTCGAGACCATACTCTATCTATTACATACTAGTAGTCCAGACTTTGTGTGTATATTCCCCGTGTGGTATCACCTCATCTGTTGATTTAAACACCCGAGACCATACTCTATCTATTACATATTAGTAGTCCAGACTTTGTGTGTATATTCCCAGTGTGGTCTCACCTCGTCTGTTGATTTAAACACTCGAGACCATACTCTATATATTACATACTAGTAGTCCAGACTGTGTGTGTATATTCCCAATGTGGTCTCACCTCGTCTGTTGATTTAAACACTCGAGACCATACTCTATCTATTACATACTAGTAGTCCAGACGTTGTGTGTATATTCCCCGAGTGGTCTCACCTCATCTGTTGATTTAAACACCCGAGACCATACTCTATCTTTACATATTAGTAGTCCAGACTTTGTGTGTATATTCCCAGTGTGGTCTCACCTCGTCTGTTGATTTAAACACTCGAGACAATACTCTATCTATTACATACTAGTAGTCCAGACTTTGTGTGTATATTCCCCGTGTGGTCTCACCTCGTCTGTTGAGTTAAACACCCGAGACCACACTCTATCTATTACATACTGGTAGTCCAGACTTTGTGTGTATATTCCCCGTATGGTCTCACCTCGTCTGTTGATTTAAACACCCGAGACCACACTCTATCTATTACATACTAGTAGTCCAGACTTTGTGTGTATATTCCCCGTATGGTCTCACCTCGTCTGTTGATTTAAACACCCGAGACCACACTCTATCTATTACATACTAGTAGTCCAGACTTTGTGTGTATATTCCCCGTATGGTCTCACCTCGTCTGTTGATTTAAACACCAGAGACCACACTCTATCTATTACATACTAGTAGTCCAGACTGTGTGTGTATATTCCTCGTATGGTCTCACCTCGTCTGTTGATTTAAACACCCGAGACCACACTCTATCTATTACATACTAGTAGTCCAGACTGTGTGTGTATATTCACCGTGTGGTCTCACCTCGTCTGTTGATTTAAACACCCGGGCCACAGTCTATCTATTACATACTAGTAGTCCAGACTTTGTGGGTATATTCCCCGTGTGGTCTCACCTCGTCTGTTGATTTAAACACCCGAGACCACACTCTATCAATTACATACTAGTAGTCCAGACTTTGTGTGTATATTCCCCGTGTGGTCTCACCTCGTCTGTTGATTTAAACACCCGAGACCACACTCTATCTATTACATACTAGTAGTCCAGACTTTGTGTGTATATTCCCCGTATGGTATCACCTCGTCTGTTGATTTAAACACCCGAGACCACACTCTATCTATTACATACTAGTAGTCCAGACGTTGTGTGTATATTCCCCGTATGGTCTCACCTCGTCTGTTGATTTAAACACCCGAGACCACACTCCATCTATTACATACTAGTAGTCAGACTTTGTGTGTATATTCCCCGTATGGTCTCACCTAGTCTGTTGATTTAAACACACGAGACCACACTCTATCTATTACATACTAGTAGTCCAGACTTTGTGTGTATATTCCCCGTATGGTCTCACCTCGTCTGTTGATTTAAACACCCGAGACCACACTCTATCTATTACATACTAGTAGTCCAGACTTTGTGTGTATATTCCCCGTGTGGTCTCACCTCGTCTGTTGATTTAAACACCCGAGACCACACTCTATCTATTACATACTAGTAGTCCAGACTTTGTGTGTATATTCCCCGTGTGGTCTCACCTCGTCTGTTGATTTAAACACACGAGACCACACTCTATCTATTTAATACTAGTAGTCCAGACTTTGTGTGTATATTCCCCGTATGGTCTTACCTCGTCTGTTGACTTAAACACCCGAGACCACACTCTATCTATTACATACTAGTAGTCCAGACTTTGTGTGTATCTTCCCCGTGTGGTCTCACCTCGTTTGTTGATTTAAACACCCGAGACCACATTCTATCTATTACATACTAGTAGTCCAGACTTTGTGTGTATATTCCCCGTATGGTCTCACCTCGTCTGTTGATTTAAACACTCGAGACCACACTCTGTTACATACTAGTAGTCCAGACTTTGTGTGTATATTCTCCGTATGGTCTCACCTCGTCTGTTGATTTAAACACCCGAGACCACACTCTATCTATTACATACTAGTAGTCAAGACTTTGTGTGTATATTCCCCGTATGGTCTCACCTCGTCTGTTGATTTAAACACCCGAGACCACACTCTATCTATTACATACTAGTAGTCCAGACTTTGTGTGTATATTCCCCGTATGGTCTCACCTCGTCTGTTGATTTAAACACCCGAGACCACACTCTATCTATTACATACTAGTAGTCCAGACTTTGTGTGTATATTCCCCGTGTGGTCTCACCTCGTCTGTTGATTTAATCACTCGAGACCACACTCTGTTACATACTAGTAGTCCAGACTTTGTGTGTATATTCCCCGTGAGAAAATGTGTTCTGCTTAAAGTAGCTATCCCGCCAACAACAGCCACATTTTTCAATATAACACCAGTCTACTAACAACTTTCATTGTCACTGTCTAAAAATATAGCGTGTGTGTGGGTGAATCCTTAAATTGATCCCACTCAAAATACCTATAATATGATGTTATTAATTACGTGTTTTCATATTGGCCGAGTTATTGGTCCTCGGACTGTCATATTGGCCCGCGGACGAAGGACTGTCATACTGGCCCAAGGCCGAAGGCCACGGGCCAATATGACAGTCCGAGGACCAATGACTCGGCCAATATGAAAACACTTAATTAATGACATTTTTATTAATTAACTACTTAATATCTCTCTTTTTTCCTATGTTTTAAATATCATTTACAGGTAAGAAAAAAACAAGAGATATATGTTCAATATAACATTTAATAACAAGTATCTGATTCAAATAAATCTTCCACGGTTACCGCTCGATGGCGCGTGGGAAAATCACACACACACGAACTTTCAGCGAAGTCGATGTAACCGAATTTACAAATAATCAAACCTTAATTATTTTGATTGTCTACATTATATAGGCGAACTAGTTTATCATCGAAAAGCTGCGACGTTGTGTTTTTTTCTTCAAAATGGCATCCTTAAAGAAAACAAGCCTTGGTCGTATTGGCCGTGTTGGCTTATCCAATCACATTGCTTGAATTTCATATTGGCCTAGTTTTTTCATACAGGCCGAGTTTCTCTCCATATTGGCCTTGTTTTTACCACATGATGCGTGCAGTTTCCTGCAAACCTCGGCAGATATTAAGTAGTTAATTAATAATTGTATGTATGTATGTATGCGTGTATATGTTAATTGTGCCTCCAGACGAGTGGGTTAAGATGTAGAGATACAGTTTATCAGCGTGTGTTGCAGCTATTCTTTGATCATAGCTATGCTCCCTGCCGTAGTTCGTCCGAAGGTTGTCTGTCCTTGGTTGTTCGCAAATACTTCTCCCCATCTATATATATATATATATATATATATATATATGTGTGTGTGTTATGCGCAAAATAAGAATATGGACAATTCCGGAATTGCTTTGCGCAAAGTAAGAATTCTTAAAATGCGCGGCATTATCGGAATTCTCAAAATGCGCGGTTCAATTCCGGAATAGTCCGTGCGCAAAGTAGGAATTGGGACAAAGTAAGAATATGTTCGTTATCGTCAGTGCGCAAAGTAGGAAATGGAACAAAGTAGGAATATTTTCGTTAATCATATTTGCGAGTATACACTTTGATTGTTGCTTGCTTCATTCACATAGTCAACATATCAGCAGTATAATAGTATAAGAAATTCTAAAGTAAAATAGCTATTTAATCCAGAAAATATGATGCATACGTCAGTAGGTAAAGCTAAAACAATTTTATTTTGAATCATGCGTACGTATAGTTAAAATCACTAACATACTGTGATTTAGTTTGCTAAATGCGTTTGACAAAAGAGCATACAAATACTTAAATGTGTGTATTTATTTTAAGCCGACAACCGTGGGTGTTCTTACATACCGATTAGGATATCCGCGTTTTACATTCCCGATAGAAAGAATTTTCTTGCATTCAGGATAAGACTTTCCGCGTTTTACTTTGAATTGAATTGGGTTTTAAGGCGCACCAACACATGAAAGGTTATATGACGCATAACAGGAATGAAAATGCCAGGCTCATCCTCCACTTACATCAAGATAAAATATGTAGAATGGGCCTAGAACCTTCTTACCTGCAGAGTTGCTGCCATTTACGATGGAGCCACGTTTCCACGTTTGCGTACGCGGTGTCATGACCTTGAATGAGCACGTAATAGATGGCGTCAGTAAACTGACTTAAAATGTAATAAATAGATTAGTTAACTGCCCGAATCGATAATTTGGTAATCCTTCACTCGATTGTAGACGTGTTTTGTTTTTTCACTCACTCTCATACGCTCGTTCGTGAAAAGAACCACACGTCTATACCACTCTTGAAGGATTTCCCTGTAATCCATCCCAGCATTTAAATAATCTCTATATATCGATGGTCTAGAATTATAACGTCGTAAGTGAAAAATCATAGTTTTCGGGAAAGTGAAAAAAACGGACTGACAGAAACAACTGTGTACATTTTCTGAACAATCTCATATGACATAAGCTGTAGTTTTCTTTCTCGTAAAACAAAGTATTTGTTTTTTCAAAAATAATAATTTTGACTATGTAATCTGAGCAATTGCACTTACGACCTTATGTTATTAAATATTCGGAAAGGAAGATGTTCATAAAAAAGTTGTATCTGGCAGTTAGACCTCTGTAGTCTATAACGTTACATTGTATTTACCGACTATCTTTTGAAAATGTAAAACTATTCAATACTATTCAGACATTTAATTTGATATGTCTGGCTTTAAATTCAGCAGAGCGACGTTAATAATGCATATCTTTTAGTGCATTTTGAAAGCCTCATTGTGAAAAGATCTGGGTGCAAGAGATTGTATTACCATCAAAATAATGACACACTTTAACGATATATATTTACATAGCATATCTCCATACTCTATATATCTTTTAAAGACATTTTGTATAGTTGTTTCTGCATAACAGATTTTCTTTAAACTTTTTGTACAGTAAGTCTGTTATATATACTCTGTAAAAGAAGTTTTGGACCATGGCAGTGTTCGAACCCGTACAATGATCGCTGAACCATGACATTCGACCATAACACTTATTATCTCAGTTGATAATTCACAATAGATCAACAATCAACAATAATTATCGTTTACAATGAAAGTATGCGAAAAAATAATAATCTTTTTATTGGTTACTCGAATGTGTCCGTAACTGTTACTTTGTATGGACTTTGCAACATTTTTTACAGACCCTTTGTGTATTCGCGATATTTTTTTAAAATCAAATCTTGTTTGGAATTTAATGTTTCTGGTACCAAATTAACCGGGTAGGGTAGACCTTGGTTACTAAAAAAAGATACTTAAATTTTGTCCACTAGTTTTATTTTTATATGACTTTATATACCCTGGTCCAAAACTTTTTTTACCGAGTATATATAGACAGAAAAGGCAAAAATAATGGTAGGTCACCATGATTTTTAACATTTTAAAAAATAATTTGTCAATCTGTCCAAAAAGTTGCACAAGTCCATGAAATGGCTAAATAAGACATTTTTGAAGTCTAATCATTTATTCATTGGTCACAATTCTGCTAAAATTGTATTAAAGTAAAGAACATTTAATTACAATAACATTTAAAGCTCATCTGTATGTAAAACCTATATTTTTTTACAAAATCTGTTGAGACCATTACCACAATTTATTCACAAATTATCCCATAATGATACAATTTCCTTTTTTTTTGTATGTTCCCAATAACAGAATTTGTTTAAACTTTCTAAGCACATAGTTTAAAATATATAACAACAAAATGTGAAATAAAAATGATTACCTTTTATATCTTTACATAGGATGCCCCCGTACCATCTTTACATACATTATATGTCCCAATGTCCACGTCATACCCTCATATACGTGCATATTATCTTATTTCATTCGAAAGAAGTGGAAAAGAAGGTCGTAGCAGTTGTACATTTACATGCAAGCTTAAGAATAATAAGGTCGTATCTAACAGTTAAGACCCAACTGTTTATAAATATTAAGGTCGTATCCTTGTATGACTATAGCCTTGTAGTTACGACCTTTTTGCAAAATATAGCACATCTGCTACACTGGGAGAAAAATAATCCATCATGAGTTATCCACGTGAGATAGGGAAATCTCACCCTCGAGATCAGAACTGTAACCAGGAACTCGGCAGAGCCTCGTCCCTGGTTGCCATTCTGACCCCTCGGGTGAGATTTCCCTATGTTACATATTTGTCCGTGATTTGTATAGGAAATACTGGGAATAGAAACTCTATAACCAGTGTTTTGAGATACAGGAAATATCTCCCTCGGGAGAGAAATGGTTCCCGAATGAATGAATGAATAAATGAATGGATGGATGGATGGATGGATGGATGGATGGATGGATGGATGAATGAATGAATGAATGAATGAATGAATGAATGAATGAATGAATGAATGAATGAATGAATGGATGGATGGATGGATAAAAATGGTTCCCAAATGAATGAATGAATGAATGAATATGAATGAACGAATGAATGAATAAATGAATGAATGAATGAATGAATGAATGGATGGATGGATGGATGGATGGATGGATGGATGGATGGACGGACGGACGGACGGACGGACGGACGGACGGACGAACGATCGATCGAACGAACAAACAAACGAACGGTGTTTCATGGCATGTCGACAGATAAATAGGTTATATTTTGCACAAAAATCGACGAAAGATGAAGAAGTGAAATAGTAATTTAGAAAATAACGTAAAAGAGTGATTTTCGGTTCAACAGATAGAACCGTCTTACTTAATTATTCCGACATATTAGGTAGTATTACATAGTTTCCTTTGATAAGCAGAAACTTTAACCATACTCACGGCCTGTGTAGGCGAAACGTAATTAAATGGGCAAATAATGTGCTTTTAATAAAGTGCATTGTCATGCAACCTCGTTTGAAATAATTAAAAATAGTTCAATTGAATTTTCTTACCAAATATTATGGAACCTGGAAAGTATTGTTGAAGTTAAGGACTTCAAATTATTTGGTAAATAATTAAGTTTATGTAATCATACGCGATACTTAACTGTAAATTATCTGTTCGTCGCAGATGGGTGAAGCAAAATAAGCATATTAAAATGAAATATAAGTAGGTTTAAAATTAGCATCTTCCTATATACATCATAACACAAATTCTTACTTTGCGCAAAATATTCTTAAATTGTGCAGAGTCACTTATTGCGTGGTTTATATATTTAACCTTGCGCAATTCCGGAATAGTCCTGCGCAATTCCGGAATCGTTGCGCATTTTAAGAATTCTTACTTTGCGCAGAGCAATTCCGGAATCGTCCATATTCTTACTTTGCGTAGAACATATATATACAAGGAAACAGTAATACAAAGTATCACAAGCCGGTCAGAACAGTTACATTAGAAAACAGTAAGGGGTATGAATATGATAAAAAATAAACGAACAGTGTGTAGATGTTAGAATTGTTTTATTAGTACTTGTCAACAATCAAAGCACATTTATCATGAAAGATTTGGGCACTAGATAAACTAGTCATCATAAGACAAAATTAACATGTTTTTTCATTTTGGCATCTGTGTTGTTTAGTGTTATAATAGGAATATGATCGACATCTGAAATAGTATGTGAAACTAAATAGAATGTTGTTTCATCATTAGAATGTGAGGAATTGGGAAAATATCATGGTTAGAATCACAGATAGCTGTATCAATACAATTTAAATAAAAAAAAAAAAAATTAACATGTTATTTGTTGTTTGTTTCCAACAAATAACATGTTATTATTTTTTTAAATTGTGGATCTACTTTATATATTTGTGCTTAGTTCCCAACACTGGTACAGCTGTGGTTAGAATACGAAGAATTGGAAAATTAGCATAGTAAAAAAAGACAACTTAATGATTATATAATAGCAATCGGATTGAAATATTTGCATCTGTGAATGTAATCTCAGTTCTTAACGATGAAAATTTACATTATAAAAAAGGTTTTAATGTCAGTAGATGATTTTTATTAGGGAAATCTGATCAGTAGTTCATAAGAATAAGTAGCAGTGGACCAGACCTATTCAAACTATTTAGAAGATGCTTCAGTTAAAGTTTCATCAACTCTGTTTAATGATTGAAGAGGTGCTGCTTATTTTAAAATCAGACAGCACCAAAAATAGATACATATATAGCTGTACACACAAACTGTTAGTAATATTAATTTTAAATACGTTCTCCAAACGTACTAGGCATTCGTCAACGGAAGTCCCAGATGTTATTATATCGTCCAGGTACTGTAGAGACTCTATCCACTGGATCCCTCAAAGTACATCCTACATGAGCCTCTGAACGGTTGAGGGTGCGTTGACCAGTCCAAAAGGCATGAACTTGAATTGATACAAGCCGTGTCTAGTTGCAAATGCTGTCTTTTCCTTGTCAGTGAGGTCCATTTCCGTTCGTCAGAACCCAGAGTTAAGGTCCATACAGTTGAACTATTTAGCTCCTGCAAGTGCATCTAGGCATTCATATACTCTCGGCAACGGATAGGCATCATTTACTGTTAATCATTAAGGCGTCTATAATCAACACAGAATCGTGCTGATCCATCCTTTTTAGCCATCAAAACTACTGGTAACGCCCATGCACATACTGAGGCTTCTATTCCACCTCTTTCTAACATAGTATCAATTTCCGGTTTCTCTAGATCTCTTTTACCAAAGGCTTGTCGTCTTGGTGGTTGTCGAATTGGAGTAGCAGAGCCAGTATTTTGTATGCTTAAAGAAATATAAAAAGATCGGAAAGGGAAAGTAGCATTCAAGGAGGACAGTCAACCACAAAACACAGTAACAAACAGGCAAACAGACAAACAAGAAGGCAAAAGTAATAATAAATGCAAACAACATCACAAACACAAAAGGGTTGACTATTAACCATATCTGTTTGTCCGACCACATTTTCATATTTTAACAGGAGTGCGCCAAGGTGAGTCTTTCGTCCTTATTTAAATATATACTACTTTTGTCAAACATTTATTTCAAGTGTTGAGGTAGAGACCATTGTGTGAACGGATCCGTTGATACACAATGTTCCTAATCCGTTGATATATCCTGTTTTTGGCTAGGATCAACATATAGTACTACTGCTGCTCATGTATGTGTTTCCTGTTCAACTACCTCGTATGACAAATGGCACGTTGCAACTCCAGTTCCTATGTGTATTGTGACATTTTCGTCACTCTGGTTCATCATGCTAATTCCAGTATTTTCTTGGTGCGGATCTATTAAGCCTGGAACAATGGTGATGTGTTGTTCTACCAAATGCTTTGACAACAACTCTTCCACATATCCTGTGGTTGATAAATGTTTTGCTTCCGGTATATTCACTGGAACATACGTTACGGAGTGTGAAGGGATCTCCACTCGCTCTTTTACGAGAACACGTCATACTACATTGGACTCTCCTCCTTGACATTTAATTTCCGTGTTTTGTCTCGTCCTAAGAGTAAATTTGTCGAACTCCCTCGTTTTTATATGCTTCAGAATAAAATATTGACCTAATATACCTTCTGGGAATATTTCACAAACCATTATCGTATGTTCCACGTTTGTGCCGTCAAAAGATACACGCGTCCGTATACTTTAATATTCTTTCCGTCAACATCCTGTATACTGCAAGGTTTCATATATAAAGCAATGACATTTTCTCCTCCAATGTCATCAAAGGCGTGCTTTGAAAGTAGTGTAGTCTTCGAACCACTATCTACTAAAAACTCAACCCTTTTCCCGCAAATCTCCCCGGATGTATGAAGTCCGTTATCCCATTTTGAATTCTTATCCCCAATTCGATCTATCCTAGATGATCCTGTGTAGAAAATGATTATACCCAGGCCTAGTTCAATGTGCTCTCATTTCCTCTCGGCCTACAGAGGGGATTGATTGCCGTTTCCCAAACCCCAATTGTTTTGTTTAGCGCTAGAGTGATATTTTGATCCTGAAAAGTTGGGAAATTTCTTAAGAAATGGCTTGGTGAGTTGCAAATATAACATGTCCTTTGGCGTATAAATATGCATTTTGTCGACCAGCATTAGGTCACTAGTCTATCCAGACGATGCACAACTTCCGTTAATGCTTTCTCCCGGGCCGACTATTGTGGCCGTACAGTACTGTTAGTACTTTGATTACAATAGGGGTATTTGTTTCTACAATCCGTACCTTACGTTCTGGTCCTTCGCCCAAAAGTTCCTCATATCTTTCTACCATATCTACTACCTGGCTTATATTCACGCAATCCCTGTCCATTATTCTGCAGCGCATTTAAAGAGATACAGCCTTGTAAAACTGCTGCAAGGCATGCATTTCTTGTGCGTTTGTATCCAATGAGAGATATACCTTCTGTGTCATAAGCCGTAGTTCTTCCCCAAAAGACGTTATTGGTTCTCCGGGTAGCCGTGTGCGTGTCTGAAGTCTAGATAGCCATCGACTTTGCTGTCTAGAACTTCCGAATATTTGTTCGAGTTTGTAAACGAGCTTTCTGTAAGATCTCCTTTCCAGTATGGGTAGACTAGCGTAAAATACCCGTGCTTGTCCCTTTAAACTAGCAGCTAAAGTCAGTGCGATTTCCTTTTTCGTCCATTGACCAAACTCGGCGCAATCTTCAAAATGAGAAAAGTACTGTTCCCAATCACCATCGCCAGGTTAGGCATCGGGTTTTATCTGATGTTATAGTTATAACATCAGTTTTTGCGCACAATATGACCTATTTATGTGTCGACGTGCCGTAAAACACCATTCATTCATTCATTATAGTTATAAATGAACGATTTAGTGGATGTTGATGAATATAGGAGGGGCCCGCTCTGTCGGGATTATCAGAATTCATCCTTACTTGGCGGCGTCGAATTGGCTCCTGGTCCCGGTGATGTTGGTTTCCATGTCCAGCTCCGTCGTCCCTTTGTGGTTCATTCGCCAGGTCGTTCCCATGGTCTGGAAAGTTTGCGTTGCGGTCCTGTTGTATTTCTCGAGCATCACTGCACTCATCTTTGACTAGAACCTCCGGTTCTCCATCCTCGTGAGGATTAATATTAAACTGTATCTCAGAATCTCAGTCGGACATGTTTCTTTAGTGATTGTATTATCCGTCAGTAATACTTAAAATGCGTTAAATACTAAGTTAATTATAGTAGCCATCCATAATACTCGTTGAACTGTTTTGAACTCCCACTGAAATCCGTCGAAATATTTTGAACACCCGTTGAAATCCGTCGAAATAAGTTGAACTCCGTTGAAATCCGTTGAAATCTATTATGGGCCTACTGATTCAATATCCTGCTTTGCATGAGTACGAAACACCAGTAAAACTTGGTATTCCACTCGTCTGACACCTATGTAATAGCACGGTAGTTGCGGCTCTAATCCGTTAATAATCTAATCTAATATTAAGGGCTGAATGCGATATAATCTCTGGAAGGGTTAAATAAAACAACATCCGGCTTGTTTCATCATCATTTATCCTACCATAAATGATATGTACGATATATGGAGCACGCCGGACTGGTGACGAGTATCGGCTTATTACTATGTAGTGAAGGTTATGATCTATGAATGTAAACATCGACGAATCAGTTTATCGGCTTTATAATTTTACGGATTTATCCGTTAAATATAACTAGATATATAACGGAAATCTTGTTAATACCTGGATAC
This sequence comes from Cyrtodaria siliqua, assembly GCA_037043455.1. Taxonomy (NCBI): domain Eukaryota; kingdom Metazoa; phylum Mollusca; class Bivalvia; order Adapedonta; family Hiatellidae; genus Cyrtodaria; species Cyrtodaria siliqua. The sequence goes on from JAWPHD010013290.1 coordinate 61,947, forward strand.
AATACTCTGTTCTAGGGACATATTATGTCTTTTTGCGGAATTTGACGGATCGGATGGATTTCACCTAGCGCACTATATATATTGTATGTGTTTCGGGAGCCGAGAGTTATGTTAAATGCGCGCCTACTCAGTATATATAGACAATCGCGCTATAATCTACTTAAAAGTGAGGTACAAATCCGCTGATCAATCTAATCACGCCAAAACCCACACTTAATTATACAACTTCCGAATGTAGCGGTCTTGTCTTTGCATTTAGGGCATTCTTTATCAATTTTAGGTCGGGATCTTCATTTTGTAAGTTTTGCAGTTGAACAATATCCTGAGCGGAGGTCCATTGATTAACAGCTGCACTGTCACATGAGTTTTGGGACCGTGTAGTCATAGCTCTTATGCTCTGTATAGATTCACTTTCCTCTGACAGAGATAGCGTTTCACTTGCATTACTGTCTGAACCTGCGTCAATAGTTATTGGGGATTGAATAGGCGATAATGTACTCTCGGTACTTTCTTTTGTTTCCTCGTTTGTTGTACTTTTAGTACTTTCTCCTGTCATTTCAAGCATCCTTTTACTACATTTATTGCAGGTACCACATCGAAGGGGTTCGAGATTATCAGCTTTGGAACACTGACCATCCCATGGATTTGGACAACGAGACAGGGCGTCTGCATTTTCGTGTTTATTTCCCGGACGAAATTCTATGCTGAAGTCGAATGCATACAAAATGTCAATCCACCTGGCAATACGTCCTTTTGATTCTTTCAACTTGAATAGGTAAGTCAAAGCTTGATGATCACTGCGTACCAAGAAAGTTCGACCCAGTAAGTATTGTCTGTAATACTCTACAAAATGTCGGATTGCAAGAAGCTCCTTGTCCGTGATACAATAATTATTTTCTGCTTTGTTTAATGTACTGCTACCATAACTGATAACACGTTCTTTATCATTTTGGACCTGACTAAGGACACCTGCAATCTGAGTATCACTTGCATCTGTATCTAGTATGTAGAGACCTTCATCTCTAGGATAAGCTACTATTTCTGCCCCAATTAGTTTCTCTTTTAAAGAATCAAAGGCATTTTGACAGTCTTCTGCCCACACAAATGGGGTGTCTTTGTGTGTTAGTTGTGTAAGTGGTCTAACAAGGTCACTGTACCCTTGAACTAATCTTCGATAGTAAGAGCCCAGCCCTAAGATCTGTTTGACATGCTTTGCATTCATCGGGATAGGCCACTCCTTCACCTAGAATAAGTTGTCTGGATTGGGTGTAATACCATCTGCAGAAATGGTGTGCCCTAAAAAGTTAACGCTATTTTGAAGCAACTGACATTTCTCCGGTTTAAGTTTAAACCCTGCTCATTCAATTCGGCTTAGAATCTCTTCGATCCTACTCATGTGTTCATCAGAGGAAGCACCAAACACCAGAATATCATCCAGGTATATCAAACATGTATGCCACTGTAGTCCCTGAAGAACAATTTCCATGACGCGCTGAAAGGTCGCAGGACTATTGGTCATTCCCATTGGCATAGTTAGGTATTCATAGAGGCCATATTTAGTGCAGAATGCGGTCTTGGGAATATCAGATTCCCGGATAGGAATTTGGTGGAATCCACTGGTTAAGTCAAATGTGGATATGAATCTTGCACCACCTACTGCGTCTAGACAGTCTTGTACTATCGGAAGTGGAAATGCGTCCTTTTTTGTAATGGTATTTAAGCGGCGATAATCCAACAGGGTCTAACATTTCCAAACTTCTTTCTTACTAGACATATATGACTCGCTCATGGTGAAGTACTTTTGCGAATAATTCCTTGTTTTTCCATCAGCTTTATTACGTCTTTCTCTTCTGATGCAAATGCTAATGGTACGCGTCTTGGTGCTTGCTTGATTGGCTTCTAACTGCCTACATCTATACAATGTTCAGTAACAGTGGTCAACCCCAGATCAAACTCATCTTTGGAAAAAGTGTCCTGAAAGTTATGGAACATGTCAGCTATTCTCTGTTTTTCCTTGTCCGTTCGACCTTTTGACGCTGATTGATACAGTGCCTCCAAGCGACCTGGAACCTTTTGATCTTGTTGTACACGTCTTATCTTTGTTGTTTGATGATCCAACCTTCCATGATTAGGTATACCTCGCTTTATTCGCCTTACATTGCTCATATTATTCCATTCAGTGTCATCTTCAACTTGCACCAACTTTGCCACTGTATCAGGTACTATTTCCGCTCTACCTATAACAGCATCTTGGTTAATAGAGATGTCTATATTTGCAGGATTCATGCTCCTAACCTTATGAGTTGCTTTCGAATTTAAATCGCTCAAGCTTGCAGCCATCACCAACTGATACCTTTCTTGGAATTTCTCAAGTTTGTTCAATAATAATCTCACTTCCTTTAACTCGGTCATCACTTTCAAATCGCTCAACAAAGACGTCAATCATTGTTTCACTACGACCTGGAATCACAAAGTGATCTGCGGATCTAACTTTCCGAACTCTATTTGGCACTAATTTGAATGCATGGTATGGACGTGTTCTTAAACTGTATAATACCTTTCGAGAACAATAGATCAGCTGGGCCCTCAGTATCATTTTGTAATATGTCAGCCCCCAATAGATCTTCATCTTCTATATTAGCAACAATGATTTCTCGTTGCAGTTTTAAATAACCTAACTGTATAGAGAATTCACCAATTCCAAACTGTTTTAGAGGTTGACCTGATGCCCCAGTTAACCCAGTTGTCTTTCTGAGAACTGGTCGCTTTGCTTCAGGTATGAGGTTGAACATTCTTTCAGCAATTATGGTGTTTGTTGCCCCTGTGTCTACCGTAAAGACAAGATTAATACCTTCTATTTCAGACTCTACATATGTACCTTCGCTTCTCACTACTCTCTTGGCAATGTTTGATTTGTTACTGTGTGTGCATGTTTCTAAATCACCTTTATTGTTGCTATCCACAGTGTTGACAGTACTACTCTCATTACCACTGACAGGTTCCCTGTCAGAAGCCAGTTCTCTATCTTGAACTTTGTTTTCTGTATTTGTAGTAGTACTTGTGGTATTTTGAGTTACTGGTAAGGTTGATACAGTATCTGTTTTAAGGGTTACTTTACTGTCTTGTAATGTAACCATGTGATCATTCTTTATCTTATCTGAGCTTTTCTTGTTTATTGTCATCCTTTCAGACACAAGACTGTTCTCTTGCACACCATTTAGTTTGAAATTTGGAGTAGATATAGCCTGATTATTATTTTTTCTGTTAACCAATGTTGTAACTTGTTCTAGCATGTGTATAGTCAGGCGGTATTACACGACTCCGATCTGCGGGTAAGGGTAATTCATGTTGGCCTACAGGACAATGGACCATACCCCGGTCATCGGGATAGGTCCGTTCTAGTTGAACGATATGTTTTCAGCCTGAGACCTCGACTGAGTGTACGGTGTTGTTCTGTATGACTGTGGGTTGTATTGTGAGGCAGTGTTATAAGTTTGCCCCTGCATAGAATTTGGTTGGGATGGTTTTTGACTTCTGTATTTGTCTGGACAATCACGTTTCATATGACCATAGTTTGAACAAGTGTAACACTGAATGTTAGCAAAGCGATCCTGATTACTGGTAGATGCAGTTTTCATAATTTCTGGGGCATTGTTTTTGTCCATGTTTTGCAGTATTTTATCTAGCTTGTGCATTATGTCATTATCTTGCGGGTCATTTTCGAGCTTCTCATCACATTGTTCTTTCTTTTTCAGAGCAGCCGAGGTGTTGACCTTGTAGTCAGAGGAGTTCTGCACTTTTCTAACAGTATGACTACGGTATGACCTACGAAGTCTGGGATGGGAGGACTGTCCTCGTGGTAAAACCCGATCATCGTCACTTTCATCTTCATCGGAACTGTCATCAGAAAATCGCACGGCCTTTGAAGAATCATTATCATACTTGGACTTGGTCGAAGCATGAGATGTACGCCTGGCTTCCAGATAGTTTATAACATGATGTACCGCTTCCTCTATTGTACCTGGCTCTTTATTATACTCAATCTGACTTCGTCGTCTCGAAGACCCTGCAAGAAGCGCTGTAACAGAAGTTGTCTCCTCATTTCAGGATTTCTGTCAACGTAGGCTTTGTCATAAAGTCGTTTCAATTCTGACGCAAATTCTTCGATTGACTCCCCATGCAGCTGACAACGTTTATTGAATTGCGCTTTATACATTTTGTGAGTCTCTATTGCAAGGAACCTACTGTCAAGTTCATTAATGAGACAGTTGTAGTCATGCAGGTAGTCTGGAGCTATTTCACCAAATACATACTGTGCAGCGGTACCATCAAGTCGCTGCAACAGTTCGTTTAATCGCCTACTAGAATCCCATTGACACCAGTCTGCAATGGCGGTAAAGCGTTTGTGCCATACTTTCAAACTTTGTTTAGAATTCCCCATAAAAGCGGGAAGCTTTATGTTTCTGTCATAATGTGTTTTGTTCCCATTTATCACAGGTGCAGTGTTTACTTTATTCTCCTGTGTCCCTGATATATTACAAGCACTGTTCCCACACGACCCAGGACCCAGATGCTGGAGCACGTGCATGTTCTGGACTAAATGCTGGACCACATGCATGTTCCGGACCATACGTTGCAGTGACACTTTGTTGTGCGCTCGGGATAACTTCCATGTTTGTGACTTGATGTGGAGGTAAACAAACTAGGGTATGTGTGTCTTCTGTGCATGATGGGAGCATACTGTTTCTAGATTGTGTTTGCGTAGGCATATCAGACAGCATAGGCGAACTCATTATATTTGGGGTTGAATTGAGTTGTGTATTCAGTTGTGTCATTTGACAAGCCAATTCTTGTATAATTCGGTCACCCATATCCTTAAGACCATGTCGTATTTGTGTGTTACTTGTCCGTATTTCGTCTACCGATAATTCATGTCTTCTTTCCGTTACATATACGCATTGCTTAATCTCTTTCGTTAAGACTGTTAAATTGGTATTTTGTTTCTCCAAAATGAAAGTTAAGTTGGTGTTGTTTTTGTCCAAACTTTTAATTAATTCGATATGGTTGGCCTTATTGGTGGAACTGTTTTCCGCTAAACTCGCAACAAGCAAGTTTAGAGTTGAACACAGCTGTGTGTTAATGTCATTGGTATGCGGTACTGTTATAGACCTACTTTCCAACGGCGGCTGGCAACTTGTTCTGTCGTCGGCGACTGCGAATCCTGAAAGACATGTCGCAGCCGCACGGCGCTGACTGATTTACGACTCTCGATCACATGCGCCCCCGAAATATTTCCCCCATATTTCCTGCAGACGTTCGACTACTTGGTCTCTCATCGGATGAGAATAATTGTCCCATCGGCTATGGCTCTGATGGGTTACCCGGCATGCGAGTATCATGCGTCTCCAATGATATCCCCAACTCTCCGACAGACCTGGGCGACTTGGTCTCTCATTCGAAGCGCATTATGTAGCCTTGACGGCGCCGAGTGACTTAGTCGGACACGGTTTTGTTCGTCCACGCGTAGATTTAAGTTCGGGCATATTAGAACACGGGAAATACTAAATAAGGCTGATCATAAAGCATAACCATGCTCACTGGAGTCGCTGTCCAGGCCCTACTTTGTGATTAAACGGCAGCTCACTTTTTATCGATATATCGCTTTCATCTCCGCTTTCAGTGCTGGACTGTAGATCATTCTTAAATGTATAGGTTGTCTGCTATTTGCTATGGGGTTCCCCCCCCTCTGATTCAGAACTTGCATCCCCATTGTGAACTGATGCTTCGGACCTTTACGGCAGCAGGTCTAGGTTTCATGTTTCGTCGTCACCCATACTTGGACTTTTCAGCAATTAAATATTGATCTAGGTGCTTTTTTTACGTCTAGCATAGGTCTGAGTACTCTCTTTATAGGATAAAAAATATTGAAACGCAGAATTCTGATCTGCAAGGCACTATGAAAGAGCCGGTATCCACACTTCTGACAACAAAAAAATGTTACACCGAGCGGCCTCTCGTCTTGCAAGTGACGTAAATTTCTGTCAGGACTCACTTTGTTCTTATTGGACTTGGAATGACAACCCAACCCCCTCTCTACTGTATTTCAGTCCTTATGTACTAGTATAATATTGTGGCAAGTACTTTCAGAACCAACAATAATATCTTCCAAAGGCCTTTATATTGAAAGAGGACTCTCAGTTAAAAACCGCCCAATAGTCGCTATTTCGCAGTTACCGAAAATACCCCGTGACGCACCTCCTAATACTCAACTACTGCTGGTATAATGGCCGTCACCCGGACCGCGAAATATGAAAATCTGCCATTTCCAAAACGGGCCAAAATGCGACTGCTCCCAACGGATCTGAATGCTGAAAGTCCTCGTTTCTAAAAACGGCTGCTTTTATACTAAACTCAGACCAACCAAATTCTGGTTGGCGCCATCCAACAGAATCTTGTTCGAAATCAACAACTTACAGGATATCGTAGGGCAGTTTGGGAATCCCACAGATTCATGTCGGGACGTCCGGGTCAGCTCAACCATATATGGTGGGAGAGTTTACATTTGAACTTATACAATAAATTAATTTAAGATTAAACTGTACCGATATTCAATAATAAATGTATAAATAAGTGGGGGGGGACACTAACCACACAATAGGATGATAGAAAAATCTCCGTGTGCCTTAAACAGCGAAGAAGTCAAGCGTTACAAGACTAAAAATAGTTTGTATACACAAAAGAGCTCTCATTAGTGGAGGTATAGCGCTGAAATTGAAAGTAATTTGCTTAGTAAATTTACACAAATATACATCTTTGCACAATGAACAATGACAAATCATGACAATTAAGGTTACAAATAGTGTTTATGGATGGAGTTATCCTACGCTTGAAGTGATACGATGAAGAATGTACGAAACTCATGAAGTTCAACTCGTAAGATTGTTTTCCCCCACCCCTTGCTTACAGTACAGCTTTGGTGTATTGAAAACGTATTCAACAACAACTATTTACAGTAAACTGACATTCATAAAAATGAAAAGTTATTAACGTTATATAATCTAAAACAACATCTACTTAGATCGTATGTTTAAATATCAAGCTATCTGAAGTTATCCCCAAAGGTATGAGCAAAGGGACTTTGACCAGAGGAGGCCTATCATTACAATATCAACATCACTTAAATGTAATAAATATTGATCTGTATCAGATGACTCTACTCTCTATCAATCTGATCCATATATAGATCTGATCGAGAAAAATTACAGGAAAATCTGAATGCTGTCAAAAGGTGGTGTACATTAATAACATGCCAGCACCCCCCCCATCAAAAACTAAATGTTTGCTATCTCCACATAATATGAGATTAACAAATTCTTTTCGAAACAGGATATAAACTAGCT
>JAWPHD010013291.1:0-69339 GCA_037043455.1 Cyrtodaria siliqua
GTACTATCATTTGGCATATATCATAGAACGTTTTCGTTACCTCCCATAATCGACTCATAAGCATTCTTAAGTAATATGTCCCTATATTTCGTAGGTACCACTTATTGCTAAACTTTCTACCGCCACTATCTTCAATTCGCTGTACCAAAACATCTTCCTATGTACACACGTAGAACCACCGGAATATTTAGTCTTTGTAACTAACCCCTCCTTAGCTTTAATTCTACAAGAACACAACACTGCATGTAATAAGGGATTTAATAAATCTTAAATTTGCTGAAATGTCATTAAATAGCATGTGTGGGATTTAGTCGGAAATTAATTACACTTAAAGGTAGAATAACAGTTCCCAACTTGTATTTGGAATTCAAGTGCATCTAATCGAAATTAAATTTAACGATATATCATGATGCACAGTTAATGATTCATAAATGCTAATATATCAAACTTGCAATTTAATGATATTATTAATTCAAATTAAATGTAACGACAATCACATTACACATGTAATGTTGGTAATGTTGGTAATGTATTTACATTTTAATCACAAACAACAGTGTATATATATTATCAGCATTTCTAATGTTATGCAATTTCAGTGCTGGTTATTATTGCTCGAAATGAGCATTTACATCATTAATAATTATCAATTAATAAATAAATGTATACAACATATGTTCACTACTGTTTTCCTTTATCCCATTGTATATCCTACTTAGCATATTATTGCTAATTCATAGAAAATATTATAATAATTTGCTCACACAGTTATAACTGAGATTGCAGATCCAAAAGTCTGCACTAACATATGATTAAAACATATGAAATAATATATATGGTTTAATAATTGCAGGAATAACAACGAAAAGGTATATTGTGTCGATACATATACAGGCTAGAACATGGTTAGTTACTAATTAATACATTTATTGAAGACCCCTTAGACTAATAGGCAATATGATTTTGTGACATATCTGAGAATGACGTTTTCACACATTCACTTAGACTGTTGGATAGGCAGTTATAAACACAGAAAGTAGTGAAGTATTTTTCCATGGGCTATTTGAAGCTAATTACATAAACATCTTGTCTCAGTCAACATAAAATAGTTATACCATATATCGGATCAGACTACTATACACGTTTCATTGGTTCAGCATACCCACTATCTGACTGAGAATGGTATGTGAACAATATCACATTAGTTAACATAAGTAGTTTGTGCGCTACGTAATAAACCTGGAGGTTTGTGCGCTACGGAATAAACCTAACATTCAGACAATGTGATTTAGAATAAGATATAAAGGGGATCCCTAAAGGGACACCCCTTGGAATCTACTAAATATTTTATATCTATGTATCATGATTTAAATGGAACAAACAAGAACATTTGCAATTCTATTATATAAATGTATAATTGGAAATAAAGCAGTGGGTGAGTTGGACTACTGTATTTAAATATATAATTATATAAATATCATATAAAATTGGAGTTTAAGTGAAATTAAGCGCACACCAGGATTTCCTACACCACATTTAACTTCAAAAGTCCATTACATTTCTTATACAAGTGGAGTTTACGTGAAATTTAAGCGGTTTCCTACACCATACTTAAACTAAACAAAATACATTTAGTTCCATGTAAAAGTTAGTTAAAGTGAAATGTAAGCAGTGTTTGCTACACCACATTTAATCATTTTAAAATTTCATTAAATTCAATGTAAAAATGGAGTTTAAATCGAACTTAAACTATAACATAATTCCGGTATTTTGTGAAAAATTAAATGCCCTTTTAATCTAAAATGTAAGGGGGAATTAAACTTACCTCATTATACTGGGAATTTAAGTGTAGTTTAATTGAGATTTAAACATTGACTAAATCCTTTCAGTAGGGGCGCAGCTGAATCATTTCACGTGCCTGAACCGCATAACTCAAACATAAATAATTGGGATTGCAGGCAACGTAGTTCCCATTTTGAGAGCACGTGCAGATGCGCGGATTTTATAGTACTCTTTTAAAAAAACCTAGTTAAAAGCTTTGACTAGATGACTTAGAAAACAAATCATATCAGAAGTAAATTATTATGTCGGAGATTCACCATACAATCGTGTTGACAGGTTTTATAAAGATATCTTAGTCGGAAATCGCTGTACAAATGCGAAGATCGAAAAAAATGTTTTTATCTTCTTCGAAATTGCTAATGTTTCAAAACGGTCACAAAAATTGTATATTCTTAAATATTGTTGAAATTGTCAGGAGTCGAAGATCATTACCAGTTCTACCTTTTTCTGAAAATTTCTTAATTTTCGTGAATATACATTTTTCGTGACCGTTTTGAAAGTTGGTACCTGCATTTCACTTTTTCAGAGCCTATTCAAAATGGCGGCAACACAGAAAAACACCCAGCCCAGGGACAGTCAGCCGCACGCCACAAACCCCACTTATCCCTGGACAAATTAACATATCATAATGTCACACAGTCACTGAAACTAAATTGTGAATTGAACTGAACGGTTGTATCCAAAGTATGTGCTAAAAATAGCTCACACACATTCAAAGGTCAAATTATGCTGATGCGTGTATACACACATAGACAGATCCGGCCCGAAAGATCGATGGATTATTCGTACAGGAGTGGAATTAAGTCGTTAGGTCGAAACAGTCTGCTAACGTCTGCTAAGTTAGAGGCAGTGTGCAGTGTTACCACAGCCAGATTCAAGTCAAGTTTCCCAGTCTCACAGTATAACTACATCAAGAGCTTTGTATAAGCCAGTGTGTAGGTAAGCGCAGCTTCAAAAAATCCTTGAATTTATCAATGTATGTTATTTGCAAAATATGTGGCATTGTGCACCTGCACTGAGTCTCAGATTTTTTGTACTAAAAATAAAAATAGTGTTTTACAGCACATCGACACATAAATGGGCCATATTGTGCTTAGTATGGATGTAAAATGAAACAAACAAAATAAAAAGGTCCGTGTATTACATCTAAAATATTAAACTTAACCAAGATCCTGACTTAACATAATATGCTGGCATGGCCCAGCAATAGCACGGTGGACGATAACAATCTGGAGCTTCCGGGTTCAAAAGAAATATAAAAAGATCGGACAGGGAAAGTAGCATTCAAGGAGGACAGTCAACCACAAAACACAGAAACAAACACGCAAACAGACAAACAAGAAGGCAAAAACAATAATAAATGCAAACGACATCACAAACACAAAAGGGTTGACAATAGGCTACCGCATTGGAACGGTCAGTGGCAAAGTAGGCCACTGGGGGTTTAAACCGGTTCTAGGATGCACCAAACCTCACACTTACCCTTCTGTCATCCGATTAAAACAGGACAGTGTAAATAAAGAAATCCCCGCCATGATCTAATCTCTAACCAACAAGGCAGCATTAATAGGCAATATAAGTAAAACACAAATATGCTCGTGTAAATATAATACAAAAAAACAATAGCCCAGATATAAACAATAGCTTAGATATAAACAATAGCAAAGTCAAACATGCACAACTGAGTTTTGTCTGTGTTTTCGGGAAATACACCTTCCCTCAGCCTTGTCTGTCCCTCAGCCTCGTTTGTTGGATTGGGATTGAATCTGGGGAGTCTATCCTCCGAACAAGATAAACAACCATAGACATATATTCATTAGTAACAGTAAGACAGGTTCTCGAATTCCTATGTGTCATTTGGGACGGCTCCAAATAAGGTATACATGTAATGTGTTGATTAGCAGAAAACGATTATTTTTAATTTATCGTAAATGTAAAAAAGTTCTATATACATATTTCAATTCTACAACTTGTTAACTTTAGTATTTAAGTTGAAACGAAATCTGGTTACGGTAAACAAAATATGTATCTTTTTTAATTTTCCTATGTGCCCTTCCCCTATTTCAAGGGCGTCTCCAAATGACATATAATGTGTTGTTGAACCAACTTAGGCCAGAGTTTTTTTTGTTTGTTTTTTCAGTTATTAGACCCTCCGACGTTTTTTTTTATGAATAACAAAAAAAAAACTCGAGCAGTTTTTTTTAAACACGAAAATCTGCTAAGAAAAGTAACCGGCGATACCCGTATTTTGGTCCCATATTTCAAACCATCATTGATCATGTTTAAAAATTAAAGTAAAATTAGAACATCATGTTATATAGTTTTTTTCTGGTCGAGTTCCCACCATGTTCTGTTCAATTTATATTCTTATAAAAAACGGTTCTATAGTCACTTTTTATTCATCTGTTTCAACTCACCAACTTGTTACCTATTAAAGTTGAAACAAAAATATCATATGTATGGTTAAACAGAATCCGTATCATTTTTATTTTCAGAGCCTGATGTCCTAAGCTGTTGGGAGTTAGCTGAAAAATGTTACTGAAGTCACAATATATATGGGAGGATTTTATTTAAACAAGTGTCTAGTCACATATGTAATAACTTTTTACAACATTACCAACAGAATCAGAAATACTTAAACGAACAAGAATAGTATAACACGATGGTGTACAATATATATATTCTTTTAATGAATCATGAATCAGCAATACCTCATACGGACAGTATTAGCATCAACTTCAAGAAAAATATGTCTAGTAACAGGATCACCAGTTCAGCACAATATCATATCAACATGCATGTCTGACTGTTGACAGAGGTGAATCGATGGCGACATTAACTGGACAGTTCATTGGAGTGGCTCAAAATAAGGGCTAATACGATAATATAAATATGTTTCTGTTAATCTGAACGACCATGCCCAATTTCTTTATTGGATTAAAATGATGTTTTCTGAATTTTATTGGATTTTATAAAAGTTTGTGGAATAACAGATGGCAGGAGGTGTATATTACTGCTTCTACCCAGAAGAAAAGTGGGTGGTCAGCCTCCACCAAAAAAACAATAAACAGATACATGTATATATATAACCCCACATATGTTGAAAATGACTTGCACTATATAAACAATACAGGCTGAGAGGTGCGCATATTAAAGGAACATGCAGCAATCTTTTTGTTTTAAACTCCAAAATGTTATAACTTATAATTTAAATATATGCAAGCGGGTGTAAAGTGAAAATAAATTATTGATTAATCAATCGAGGTGCTAATTTTAATGCTTGATAAATACTTCAAAAATGCTGTGTGTCCCTTTAATAAATAAAAACAATTATTGTATGATGCAATTTAATTTGTTATGTTATACCCTTTATATTTGGGATGTTTTGATGTAAATATTTGAAATAAAATGTTTTAAATCAAATAAATAATTCACTTTGATATCTGACTTGTTACATATTTTTTACTTAGTCATGAAAGATAATATTTAAGACCTTAATATGTACCTTAAATGTTTATTGTTTACCATCGAAAGGTGAGGCGGCATATGGTGTTAGTCATCTGTGCGTCTATATTCTTCCACAGTTTTTAGCCAATTGTTTCGAAACTTTACATGATCTTTATCTATGATGTCTAGAGGAGCATCTCGATTTTGCATGAAAATAAACTTTATTTATGAATATATATTCTTGCATTGTACATTTTTCCACGGATTGTTTTCAGTGCGGTCATTCAAGTCCCATGGACATATTGAGTTATGGAGATGTTCGGTTGCCTTTTTTATATTTGTATACATTCTCATTTTCCCATCTCATCCCTGCGGGTTCAATTCCCAATGGGAGCTCAACTTGTCATGCTTGTAGGTGAGAAAGTGTCGATTCTTACAGATAGCAGAAAGTATACAGTACTGGTTCTACCCAGGAAATATGGCCTAAAATGTGCTATAATGACATAAAACACCATTCAACTTTAAAATATATAACAAAAAATGGCCTTCTTTACTTTCCTTCGATGCTAACATATCATTGAATAATTACTACGACAGTGTTTCTGTCTGATAAAAAATGACATATGACAGGGCTGAGTGCAGTTGCGGATGAATTGAATTGAATGTTTAACAGCTCATCAACACAGTTCATGTTATTTAGAGCCGCCCCAGAGAGAGGGGAAGGATACATAGGAATCCGGGAACCGTGCCCTGCAAGAGAAACAGACTTTCATGATTTTAGTTGGGGTGGGAAGGGGATGGGGCGCATCCTTTTAAATCTCAGCTCAGATGCCCTCCCCCTCCTTATCCCCACCCCAACTCCCATCTTGAACAGAAGCGATTGTTGCGTACTATTGCTACCTCTAGATCATATTGAACCACTTGTATGTCTATTGTTACTACTTGGTAACTTCTTAGTTTTGATCTGATCGTCTCCCTGACTTTCTCTAAAAGCCTTGTCTTTCGACAATACTTTTATGAGCTACCCTCTACCTCCGTCAGTGTGTTTTATCTCTGTGAACACGTGCATGCTTGTACAAGACAAAAATGGGACTTTGGGTCATTTGACAGCTGGACATTTTACGATTCTTTTACGTTTCAGACAAACGTTTATCAAAACAACTATAAATATGTATTACACATTTATAACTAACTTTCTATATCAAATCTTTTATAACATGTGTTCAGCAGAAAAGTACGATGCTATTGTTTTTCAACGGATTAGGTTGTACCCAATAACACTTACTGGAAAACATCATCTTAAATGCAGGCCCTTCGTTTTAAAATAATAACATATTGAAGACTTAATAAAGCTAATATTTCTGATATTAAAGCTTCTTTTCTCGATTTACATCTCTCTATTGAAAATGTTGAAATAATTTTGTTATTGTTAATTATCCCAATTTAGATGGGTATGTTCCCCGAGCAATTCTTATGGGGTCTATTTGTCTCAACTTATTCGTTTATCTGGAGCTTGTACTCGAGCTGAGGACTTTAATATTCGTAATCTTTGTTTAACTAAAAAGCTACACAATCAGGGCTACCGTTACCATAAACTTCGTAAAACCTTTGTAAAATTTTATTATCGTAAAGAAATATAAAAAGATAGGAAAGGGAAAGTAGCATTCAAGGAGGACAGTCAACCACAAAACACAGAAACAAACACACAAACAAGAAGGCAAAAGTAATAATAAATGCAAACTACATCACAAACACAAAAGGGTAACCCTGATCTACTTTTCAAATATAAAATTAATTTAAGAACTCTTCTGCGACAAGGACACGACCTGACTTCTATGGTGATGTGATTTACAAAATTCGTCAGATTGATTCCTGGACGTGATCACTTTCATACTATCTTTGTTAAACTTGTTAAAAAGGTTTATCAAAAGTGGTCATGACCCTATCATTTTGCAACGCACTGCATGCTTGGTGGTGGACCCATTTACAGTTCGCCACTCTGCCTTCCTCTTTAATTGTACGATGACCGGACAGGCTGTGGATCCTATAATGACATCTACCTAAAGCCCAAAAGGACGGTGACGTTTGATGTTTGTCTGCGGGCTTGTTTTATCGTGCCCTCAATGGTTTATTCTCTTGTTGCTCTGGCTTCTGCCAAGTCATTGAGTACCTTCTTTGTGACTTTTTAGGCTATGTTTTTTCCTTGTATTTATAGTGTGAGGTTAGGTGCACCCTAGAACCTGGTTTAAACTGCCAGAGACCTTTTTGGCCACTGACAGTTCCAATGCGGTAGCGCTATTGTCAACCCTTTGGTGTTTGTCTTATTTGGCCTTTTATTCATCTTTAAATTTGTTCCTTCGTTCTGTGTTTGTGGTTGACTGTCGTCCTTGAATGCTGATTTTTCTGTTCGATTTTAATATATATATTTGTAACATTGACCAAACTTATTTTTTTATATATCGGCCTTACTTCTACACTATATAGTCACGTGACTTGCATTGATAAAATGTAAACGGAGCAGACGACGGAGCATTCCTAAAATAGTATTACGCCGTCTAGCTCATTTTTTACTACACAAGTTGCACCACCACAAACATCTCCAAACGTTTAACTTCTTGTCTTACTGCCGTTAAAGATCACGTTAAACAATAGTGTGCTAAAGCTTATGACAATTCTGAGATTAATTTAATCTGGTCCATTTTAAAATTCAGGAGATGTTCTTGATAACATTTGCAATAAATGTCAAAATAGATATACGAAAACGGCAATGTTTAATATTGTATAAAAAGGGTTTAAAGAGGTATTTTTCATGGGTCATTGTTTGGAATTAGTAAATTTCATATAAATTTAATTTATTTAAATAAATAAAGAATATTTACCGCATCTTTAACGCGTTTGCAAATAGTAGTAATATTTTCCCACGTCAGTCTCACGCACTACGCAAATCTCACGAGATCCGGAGCAAAAACTAAATGGACGCGAACCAAAGGCAGTCACCAATCTAGGATCTCGGAGGATACTCGGTAAATTTCGACGTGTTATATCATTTTGTTAAAGAACACTATGGAACACTTTGATGCCTATGAGCCCAACAGTACTCATATGGTGCTGTATTTCTTCGTACCATGTTTTTTCTACGTATTCAATGTTTCAGAATGTAAGGGAAGTAAGTCTTGAAAACCAATCAGAATGCTACTGTATGGACGATGTATCAACAACTAAAAATGTAAATTCAACAGGTAGATGTGATTCAGAATGTTTGTATCCCATGCAAACCGCTTGCGGTGGTGGAAATGATTTCATTTCGCTTTACGAACATGGTAAATGTTATTATGATTAAGTATAACACACATCATAACTTTAAATGATTATTAGTATTTTTCAATCATGTATAATTCGCTGAATTCCTTGACTTGCAGAAAGTTGACGAATTATGCACTGTAATACTAAAAGTAGGGCAACATCACTACATTGACCTATTTCAATAAAGTATTTTGTTTAGCTTTAATTCCGTAGATGCTATTAGAAACAATCTGCCAATTCCTTTCTATACATTAATACACAATGTAAGTCACCAACTGACCTTGAACTACGTAAAGGACTTCATGTCATAGCTCAATTCCTAAAATAGTATTACGTTGTCTAGCTAATTTTTTCTATTTTGCTATGCAAGTTCCACCACCACAAACATCTCCAAACTTTTAACTTCTCTTGTATTACTTCCGTTAAAGATCAAGTTAAACAATAGTGTACTAAAGTTTATGACAATTCTAAGATTAATTTATTTGGGTCCATTAAAAATTCAGGATATGTTCTTCACAACATTTGCAATAAATATCAAAATAGATATCAATATCGACAGGAATAATAGCATTCAAGGACGACAGTCAACCACAAACACACACAGAAACAAAGAACAACTTTAAAGATGGATAAAATGCAAGATAAGACATCAGAAACACAAAATAGTTGAAAATAAGGCTACCGTCTTGGAACTGTCAATGACAAAAAGGCCACTGGGGGTTTAAACCAGGTTCTAGGGTGCACCAAACCTCACTCTTACCCTATTGTCAACCCAAAAAACGGGACAGTGTAAATAAAGATATCCCCCTTAGGTTAAAATGTCTAGTTTCATATAGAACTTACGATTTTTTTAACACTTTATACAACCTATGACAGGACAGATTGTGGAAGCTATGATGACGTCTACCTAAATCCTCAAAGAACGGTAGCGTCTGATGCTTGTCTTAAATCGTGTCTTGTCGTACCCTTAATGGTTGCTCTGGCTTCTGCCAAGTCATTGAGTACTTGCTTTGTGGCATTCTGTCTTTTATATTAATATATAAACATGATCATTTATGTGTTATTCCTTATACTGCCTATTGATGCTGCATTGTTTTTAGAGAATATGACCTAGCGGGGATATCTTTATTTACACATGTCGTTTGTTTCTGTGCGTGCTTTTGGTTGACTCTGATCCTTGAATGCTGCATTTCCTGTTCGAGTTTTATATCTGCTTATACCCGACTACTCTGACTATACGACCAGCGTTCATGACCATTTAGTTTTTGTTCTACTTGTTTGTATTTTTACTAAAGGCTATTAAGACCTGTTCAAGCTTAAGCCATTATTTGGCCCTACCTTATTACAAGAAAATGTGTTATAGTGAGCTTCGGGGGTCTTAAAGTAAGATATTATATTGCACCCATGGCTGATCATAACATGTACATGAAAAACTAGGTGACCAACATTCATTCACGGCCTCTGTCATTTGTCTCAGAAGTAGCTTAATTACGTTGTTTGTGTAGAGGCCTGGGTTTGACCATTTCCTCTGAAAGTTCATGACTGATGCGCATGAAAGTTAATTAATCCAATCAAGTATATATTTAGTAACAGTAGGACCATAACCTTTAGTTAAGTAGAGGTTTGTCTGTTGAAACAACCAAATGACCGGGGGAACTTTGGGAGAATTATATAAATACCCTGTATCAGCATTTTGGAAAGTAAGTTAAATATTTTGTTTACTCCAAAAAGAGGAGATTTGTACGATCGACCCCAAATTTGGCGTCCTGGAACCAGTTTCAGAGGTTAGAGTTCATGGTCGAGGGTACACGTGACAGTTCAAAGGTGGGACTTGGTCACGCTATATAATATACGAGATTGCCTTCATTCGGCAGATCCTTACATATTTACGGTGCAGATTCTTATAGACTGGTCAGAGATACTTACAGATTGATAGATATTAATTCAGATTCATTTTGACGGCTAAGCTCGCACTTTTGAAAGTTAGAACTGCTTACGAATTGTAACTTGTGCGTTTAATCAAAGTTGAATATTTGCTCTGGTTTTTTAACTGTGTATAGTTTTATTGTGAAACATAATTAGATAGTAGTTTAATAAAATACATATTAAAGACTATTCTTGAGTTTGATATTTTCACGTCGCTATATTACATTAAAACTTCTGGTGCCTGCAACCAGGAGTAATCGACGCTATACTACAAAAACAGCTAATTATTAACGCGCTGAATTTTCAAATGTAATGAAACATTGCTCGTAAGTCCCAATATGTTCTGCTCATGAACACAACCTCAAACTCACTGGTATTAAGAATGATTTTTATTTTAGTTATAACTGATTCAACATTTGTATGAAGTAAATGGATTATAAGAGTATATGAAGGCGCTCTCGCTTCCGTTACATTACAGTGTACATAAAGACTACATTAAGATCCGTACGACACTATCATATAAACGAAAGTATTCCAGAGGTGAATGTGATGTACATTTAGTAGATTATTTGAGAAATGAATTCAATTAGTAATACGTAACCAGTAAAACAAACTGTGTATGTTTTTTATCACTTTTTCTTTAAGTATCACATCGACTTCCAGAAAGCCAAAGCCCAACGGACTTACTAGTATCCTGCTCTTATATAGCAATCATTTACGTGTTTTGTTTGTGTATATTGTTTCTTGCTTTCTTTTCAAGTATCAGTTCGACTTCCAGAACGCCAAAACCCAACTGACTTTTGCTGCACTTATATAGTAGTACTGCGTGAATATGACTGGAATGCTTGCAGCAATTATTATCGAATCATGTGTGAAAGAGGTAATTACTAAACAACTGTTTTAACAATGTTTACATGTTTAACTACATGTATAGCAGACTGCATATTTTACACAATTGAGCTAAAGTTTAATTCGCTTCCTTGTCAATCATTTCACAATTTCACGGCTAACCATATTTCACTTTTACTTTCATGATGATACTGATATCCATATCGTTACATGTTAGATACATGTTAGATACAAATTCATATCTGCCAACTATTCTTTTCAAGTACCATTATTTATTTTAAGTTTTAAACTGGCAATTATTATTTCCCCAAATTGAAGCAAACGTCAATAAGTTTTTACCCTGGATAATATTACACATATTCCTGTAAGAATTATTCATTTACTTGAATGGGATAATAAATAAAGTTCGAATGAGTCGAACGACTTCTTGGTGATTGACCCCTGAAAAGGGAGGTTGGTGCATGAACCTTCGTCCCTCGGGTTTTTGGGTCGTTCCCTAGATTGGTTTTCTCTTTGGCTGCAACTGTTGTGGTTTATTTACACCGTCTTGACAATCTGAGCGCAGAAGACGGGATAATAGCGAGGTTATGTACACTTAAAGTCGAACTAAGCTAACCATTCCAAGTCGGTAACCCTTTCTTCACTACTCTTGGTGTTGTGTATTGTCCTTTTCATAGTATGGTTAGTTTTCTCTTTTTTTTGTGGTACAGAGTGGATCTACGATGCCATTGCGTTTGATTCTGTGATTTCTATAGGACCATTTTCTCATTCTTGCTTCTTATTCCGGGAACACGTGAAACATTTCTCAAAGTTCAACATGACGTACGATTTAGCGTAAGAGATACCTAGAATGCAATTCAGAACCTGGATAATAGCAATACTGACCGATCAAGTCTTCGATCATTATTGATCAGGTATTGATGGATACAATATGTTGAGCTCTAATTATCAAAAATAATGGTAAATTCATATCATTTATTATAATAAATAGACTAGAAATCCATTTATTATATTGCTATTGGTGAACGATCGGGATTTCGCAGAGAAAAGAAAAAAAATTCAAATTCATAATCGCCGAATACAAATCTTACGAATTGGGATGTTGAGATGTCAATAAAGTGTTAACAATGCAGACGTCATTCGCCGAGAACTTTCAACAAAGCACAATCTTAGTTTAAATGATTCATAAACTCATTTAAAATGTAATTAACAGAGTATTGAACTTCTAGGCTCGATTTAAGGAAATTCTTCACTCAGTAGTAGAAGTGTTTTGTTTTTAGACTCACTCGCATCCATATCCGTAAGTATCGTTTTCATTTTGAGAGTACTCTTAAATAACTTAGTATGTGTTACAATGTAAGGGATAAATAGTGTTTCACGCAGGCTTAAAGAGCTGCCGTGAGAAAACTGCAATAGGTCATGAAAAAATGGCTGAGTATACCAAAAGAGGTAATGACCCTATCATTTTGCAACACAATAAATGTTTAGTAATTGACCAATTTAAAGTTATCCACTAAGATTTCCTTCTTGCGTGTGCGATAACCGGACTGTTTGTGGACTCTATGATGACGTCTACTAAAATCCTTAAAGGACGGTAACGCTTTTTGTTTGTCTGTCATATGTTTTATTCGCTTGTTGCTCTGAATTCTGCCATTGCGAATCATTTTGTTGTTTTCTAGGATTATATAGTTGCTCAAGGGGATCTTTTGGTATCACTCTTCGTCAGTCGCCCGTTACCAAAAGATGTCGAAACATTAAAAACCTTCTTCTCAAAAACCGCTGACAGATTTCGACAGTTTGTTTTATATGAACGCCAACTCCTAGACTATCTAGTTTGTTCAAATGAAGTCCCGAGGTCGAAATGGCCGTGCCCCGAGAGTCCAAAGATTGTATATGGAGATTTTGCATGTTTTGTATATAATTGTATAGGGGAAAAATCAATATTCTTCTCTGCAACCACTAGGCACAGAGCTCTCACATATTACATGTAGCATCAGCTTATGGTCCTATAGCATGGTGGTTTGTACAAATGGTGACCCTGGGGATAAAATTGTCCCCTCCCCGGTGTTCACAGTTTTACAAAGACTATATAGGGAACATTAAACAAATCTGCTTCTCTGAAACTGCAGAAGCCAGAGGTTTAAAATTTTGTATTAACTATAAATAAGCTTATGGTCCTCTATAAAGTGTGTTCAAATTGTGACACTGGGGTCACATTTGACTCTACACCAGAGATGCATGTTTTATATAGAATTGGATTTTTTTTTTTTAAAAATCTTCTTCTCGGAAACTACAAGAGCCAGAGGTTTAGTCTTTTGCATTTATTATAAGCTGATGGTCCTCTACCAAGTTTGTTCAAATGGGGACACTGGGATAACATGTTTTACATCGACTTCTATAGTAAAAACTAAAAAAAAACCTCTTTTTCTCTGAAACAAGAGCCAGCTGTTTAATATTTTGCATTTACTATAAGCTTATGTATGGTTCGCTACCACGATTGTTCAAACGGTGAACCTGATGTCAAATTTAGCCCCGCCCCAGGGGTCACATTTTTTACATAGAATTACATAAGGAAAAACCTAAACAATAATCTGCTCTGAAACCAAAAGGACATGGCTTTAAAATATTACATTTTACATCAGCTTATGGTCCTCTACTCAGTTTATTAAAATAGTGACCCTAAGGTCAAATCTGGGCCCAGTCCCAGGTGTCACATGTTTTACATAGACGTATGTAGAAAACATATTATCCTCAGAGACCACGAGGTGTAGAGCTTTCATATATTGAATGTAGCATAAGATTATAGTCCTTTACCAATTTTGCTCAAATGTGGCCACGCTCTTGGGGTCATAGATTTATATAAAAGTTTGATAGGAATTTGTTTTAAACATCTTCTTCTATGAAAGTACCTGAGATAGAGGTCGAATATTTTGCATGCACCATAAGCCTATGGTTTTCTATCAAGTTTGTTTAAATCGAGACCAAGTGGTCAAAGTTGGTCCCACTCCAGAGATCACATTTTTTCCATAGAAATGTATAGGGAAAAGCCGTAACAGTAAGGTTTTCTTCTCTGAAACCGCAAATATACTATTAATATATAAAATTAACTATACTTAAAATAAATTACCTGAAAACAATATTTACTTTTTCAGATCCAGGATCTACCTTTTCTCAAGTTTGTTTTAAAATTTAGTGTAGCGTTAGTTACCACACAGAACAATGTCGCCATGTTTTCCATTTTTAATGTAGAACTCTTGTAAGAATTGGCTGCCAAAGGCAGTCGAACATCTAATCACACAAAATAAAACAACACGAATGTTTTATCCTGAACTTTTATTTTTCAATATAACAACCCCAAACCTGAAATATTGTTTGTCTTTATCAATTTCGTGTAAATTTTACTGGATTCAATAGACCTCTCATTTGATATATTAGTTTTCATAGTTTACCCATTGGTATAAAGACCCCGAGCTTACCGCATTTCAAATGGCCCAACTGATTTCGTAATGTCCCGTTTAGGCAGACATTGTTTTAATTGTAACTGAACATATATACAGGTATATTTCTTATAAAGTATATCCCGATGATCAGATACACGGTGAGTTCTCGATAATATATCTAATTTTTACTTTGACTATTTGATAGTGCTTGCATAAATACTTTTAATTTAAGATTCACATGTGACGGTTTACAACCATTATGGTAGATGGATTTCTTCAACAAGGTGGTGCTTCAATAAGCAACAATATCCTGTGACATATAACAGCATTTCGACTTTATCTGAAAACGTTACTCCAGCTCCGTTGTGGACAGGGATGCTGAGAAGTCGGGTTATCGTTACATATAATGATAGTATATTTCTGGCTATGTCAGGTGAGTGTTCATTATACAATTATTCGATTATCACTTTAAGATGAACGTGATGAAGTAATAGTTTGTTTTAAATATCTATTCGCCATTTTTTAAGTAAATATTTAACTGAACTCACATTGTAAAGGATGATGAGGAATAACGTTGTGTTAACTTACTTACTTACGGTGTGAGACCAAAGGTAAGCCTGTATCTCCTGGTGGCCCTTCTGTTTGTTAGTTTAATATGCGAGGGTGTCTACTGCGCAGGCTCGGGAAACAACTGACGTTACATTTTATTGGATGATTGTGCCCGTGTTTGTTGAGCCTGCTCTTAAAGGCACTTACATTCGGTGCTTGGACAGCAGTGTTCACTACTCTGATACTGAAGGAATTCTTACTATATTCAGTTCTGTTTCGGTTTTTAAAATGTATTTTTAGAGTATTACCTCTAGTTCTGGTATACACTGCTAGGGGTATACTGAAGTATTGTCAAATCCTCTGAGAATCTTGACAACTTGCAGCTTGTCAGCTCGTAATCTCCGATACTGGAGTGTAGGAATGCCTAGGGATCTAGCCTTTCACACTGTATTCTAGGTATCTTATAGATGATAGCATTTATGTGGCTCTACGTTGAAAGTTTACATTAGCAAGTTGACGTTTTAAGGTACGGGAACCAGACTGTGCTAACATATTCTAATTGGGGTCGTACCAGTACTTTAAATGTCAGAAGTATACTCTTGCGTAGGAAGTTGAAAGTTCTCATGCTTATATCTAGATTTATGTTTGCTGAAGCAATTTTAGAGGTTATATGAGTGTTGAAAATAAGACTGTTATCAATGTCGCTTTTGTTTAATGAATTTCAATTATAACTTAAATAATACATAATACATAATACATATATGTATACCATAGCGGAGTCTCTAATCATTACTTTGCGTTGTGTACTTTAAAGAATAACGATTCTCCAATTTAATAACATTTATAATAAGCTTATTTACAACATGGCTTAGCTCTTAAACAGTCTGACGCACTGACTGTCTCTGATCGGCTCTGAAACTCTGATCCACTGACCTAGTCTGGTCCCTGTTACCTTAATATTTATAGAAAATCTGTGACATTTCTGAAATTCAACCCACGAAAACATGTGTCTGTTGCTCGTACCAATTGTCACATATGTTACTAATTAAAGAATTGTGTTTCGATTCCCCAGGCTGAAGCAATGCAAATATTATGTATGTTAGATCCAGCTTATTGCAACATTTTAATTTAATTCATTAATAATGAGTGCACTGATGATGCAAGCTGCATGTGTGTCAACATCTACATTATCGAAATGCCAATGCTATTCATTGTTCAGTGCATTTAAGAGGCACGAACAGTTATTTATTAAAGCAAATTGGGTTCGGAATTCAGTATATCATTATAGTTTTCCAAATTAATTATTAATAACCTATTCATAATTAACCCAAAATAAGGTAATGTGTTACACACCACCCATAATAAGTAATTTAGTTACGTTTGAATTAATTAAATTACTAAATTAAATCACCAGTGTTATCATCCTTCATATATACAACACTATAATAATTGTGATCTTCAAATGAAATAATGAAAGCAACATAAAATACGATCAACAACATCAATATCGACAAAACTCGTACATGATTAAATGATAAAGAAATATTAAAAGATCAAACAATTATTTAATCAAATGTCAAACAAAATTAAAACAATATGCAATTATTTAATGAAAATATCAAATGAATTGTGAGGCATTTAGTCACCCCACATTTTAAATTCCATAAGTTCCATAAATTCCAAGGCGGTAGCCCTATTGTCAACCCTTTTGTGTTTGTGATGTCGTTTGCATTTATTATTGCTTTTGCCTTCTTGTTTGTCTGTTTGCGTGTTTGTTTCTGTGTTTTGTGGTTGACTGTCCTCCTTGAATGCTACTTTCCCTGTCCGATCTTTTTATATTTCTTTAATGTCCTAAATAGTCATATGTCTAGTAAATTCCGTACTAATGAAACATTACATAATAAAACACTTAAACACGTAACACACACTTGTTTATTTACACACTAAATTACAATCACACACATAGTCACTGTCATTTTTCAAACTTGAAGAAGACTTTTTTTTCTCAGTCACTAATTGTTCTTATCGTTGTTGCTGTTATAGTTATCGTCATCGTGGTTGTTTTTGCTGTTATTGTTGTCGTTGTTGTTGTAATTGTTGTTGTTGAAGCCCGCCTAGGAAATGAAGACATAGGCATAGTCTCCATTCCTCGTCTGCCAATTCAGACGTGTAGACATCGTGGATATTTAGAATTATCATCGTTGGTTAGACGAATTTTGGTTTTTGTTGTTGTTTAAAGATTGCCATTAGTGGCAATACATTTATTTACTATGTCGATTGTTAATTAGTTCATAAGTATTCCAATAACGTGACATCTTCTTCGTCAAAAATATTCTTTTAGATAATAAAGTGACTGCGAATTACTAAAGTTCAATGTCGAGAGCACTTAAACATCTTCCATCTCCAGAAGCTTTGTGAGTATAAAGGAGACACGCGAGAGATAATCAATTAACAATTTACTATATGTATTTAAATCGATTCATGTTGAAATATGACTCCTACTCATGTGAGTCCTTTTATTGTTTGTAATAATTACAGACGTGTAGATCAAATCAACGTTATAGTATATAATAGTGAACAAAGCGCGCGTTAATAAGTCAAGTATGTACACAAAGTTAAATATGTCAATGTTAGTTGACATTCACATGACGTTTAAACGTATGTAAACTGATAGGGCACTTTTGGCTGTGAATCATGTGCACGGCTTTGTTTAAGCATCGTGCACAACGAATACCTCATCATCTATCCAGAGGTTGTTTGTCCCTTGGGCGCGTCATAGTCGCCCCTGTTATTCAACACTGATAGCTATGTATGGTCGACATCTTCATTTTGGTCAGACAACGTTACAACATTTACATCATCACGTAAATAGGCTTACCATTTTTTTTGGCATAATTTATTGCAACATTGATTGGTTCCTTGACTCATTTTCATAATGATGACCGAAATCACTATTACTAGAATGATCCCAGTAATAATGCTGATATATGACTCTAGACTCAATTCTATATTAGTGTTAATGGTCACCGGCCCATACACATATAAACATATAATACATAATCAATATAACACGTGATTTGGTTAAGACTCAATTCATGTTTAACTTTAACCGGTTTACTTTTAATAACTTGAGCAACGAACCCATTCAAAGCAATGTCTTTCATGTCCAACAAATGAAGGGGCAATTTTAAGTAATTCATATAAGGAAAGTTCATTATTAAAACCTTGCCAAATATTCAAGTTTGAGATATTGTTAATTGTCTGTCAAGGACCATTGACATTTACATCGGAATGTTTTTCATGAAACTTGGGCAAACATAAATATTCATTGGTGGCTGTACAGCTTTTCTCTAAACTAACTGCACCAAATGATGTTATTGCCTTTATAGGTTTTTGATTTGGTACTTTCTGCTCAACAATTTATTGCAAACTTCAGTTCGTCAGGTGTGGCAACAGTCTAGTTTTCAGTTGTAACGTATGCAGCGAGTGGTACAATTTTAGTGCAGTGAATTTTGATATTTTCTTTATTCCTGATTAATAAAGCCGCTGTGCATAATTTACTCAGATTTGTCGGATATGTTGCAGTTGCTGGATTGCAGCTTTGTGTAATTATGTATATTTCTATCATAATTGCTTTACATTCTAATTGATATTGACCTGTTAAAGGAACTTGATTATTCGAGTTCAAGGGAAGAAGTAGACTATGAATATCATGTGTAAAATCAATATTATTCTTGATTTTAGCAATGAATGTACAGTATAGTTCCAATCGTCTAAAAAGTAATCTGCCAACGACCATCATTAGTGAAATTTTCAAAAAAACAAAATACTATCAAATCTTAAGTACAGCTAACGAAACAGTAAATAAAGATAAATATGAGACCCATATCTGAATTAGGCAATGACCTGAAAAACAAATACTATTTTCATAACAATAGTAACATAAACTCGGATTCGCCGATATTAGTAAAACAATATACTAACATTTCGCGGTCTGATAATAACATATAAAAAAATTACCTCAGTAGATATCTTTGAAGAACTGCCCCTATTCTTCCAATGAAAAGCGGCCAATAACGCAGTTGTGACACCACGCTTGTCCACGGGCTTAGTCGAAATTAGCATCATGCATGTCCGTGTGCTTAGTCGAAATGGCGGCCTTAATTAACGGACCTGGCATCATATTAGGTCCATTACAATTAGATCCTAACAATAGATATATAATCGAACAGGAACCAACCTAAATCTGGTCCCCCTTTTGCCCTCAGTCATTTGAAATTACACTTATTAAAATGCTTTAAACGATATAACAAGGTAACCTATTTATATCCCCCTATAATAGTTTTCTTTTTATTAATCCTATCCATTAACCTATGTATTACATGTAGTAAATATAGATATAAATATAGAACAGGAAAAGCAGCATTCAAGGACGACAGTCAACCACAAATACACACAGAAACAAATAACACATTTAAAAATGAATAAAAGACATCACAAACACAAAAGGGTTGATAATAGGGCTACCGCCTTTGAACGGTCAGTGACAAAAAAGGCAATTAACCTATATATTATCCTTTTAACATTGTGTTCAATTATCATATCCATAAAACTATATTTTTAACCAAATATAAACCAATCAACCTATCCATAAGTCAGTTTAAAAGTGTGCTTGATTATCCTACCCATAGTCCCTAAAACTGACCTTACACGGAAACAAAGGTGACCTTAGTTGTCTCATGCTTTTAGTTCAATAACATAACTTCGTAAATTGTCAAAAACGTGTAAACATGTCTTACCTTTATTCCGAAGTCTTGACCCGATCGATCCTCGTCGAAGACAACAAATTGACTTTGTAGCGTAGTGGAGTCTCTAATTATTACTTCGGGTTGTGTACTATACAGTACGGGAGCAGAGAAGTCATTTCACGTGCTTGGACCGCATAACTCAAACATAAATAATTGGTGTTGGAGGCAACGTAGTTCCCATTTTGCAAGCACGTGCAGATGCGCGGATTTTATAGTACTCTTTTTAGAAACACTAGTTTAAAGCTTATACTAGATGGCAAAGAAAACAAATCATATCAGAAGTCAGTTATTATGTCGGAGATTTATAAAACAATCGTGTTGACAGGTTTTATTGAGATATCATAGTCGGAAATCGCGGTACAAATGCGAAGATCGAAAAAAACTAGTTTTTGTTTTCTTCGAAATTGCCAATGTTTCAAAACGGGTACAAAAATTGTATATTCTTAAATATTGTTGAAATTGACAGGAGTCGAAGATCATTACCTGATCTACCTTTTTTGAAAATTTCTTATTTTTTCGTGAATATAAATTTTGCGTGCCCGTTTTGAAAGTTTGGTACCAAGTCCAGACTCTATTGTGCCCATCGCGTCAGGTATACCTTGACGTGTTCGTTGGCGGACGGACTATAAACCTTAGAATTACACACACACACACTGAAAGTTGGTACCTGCATTTCACTCTTTCAGAGGCTATTCAAAATGGCGGCGACACAGAAAAACACCCAGCCCAGGGCCAGTCAGTCGCACGCCACAAACTCACTTCTCCCTGGACAAATTAACATCATAATGTCACACAGTCACAGAAACTAAATATTGTGAATTGAACTGAACGGTTATAAATAGCTAAGGAATGTGCTAAAAATAGCTCACACACATTCAAAGGTCAAATAATGCTGATCCGTGTACATACACAGATAGATCGTTTACACATACGGCCCGATAGACCGATGGATTATTTCAATTTATTTGCACAGGAGTAGAATTAAAACAGTGTTACAATCACGATCGTATACAATTCCAAGTTTTGCATGAGTGCGTAATTTACAAACTACAAACAAATAGATCTATTACAGTAGACAATGTAGAGAATTAAAATTGAAAAGTGGAACACACCAGCAAATGCCTGAAATGGGTCATGGCATTGTCTGCACTGTAGCCTATGTAAGTAAATACACTTTTAATTTCTGTATGACAAGTGTTTAACGTTGAAACATGTAAAACGGTGGTGGTTGATATATATTAACTTAATTCTGATAATTTTTTAGAACACATGAGTGATGAATAATTGATGAAAATGTAAGCCTTGAAAATCTACTATTTGTTCATGAATGCCACCTGTGACTTACATTTTGGACAGTATCATCTTCTGGAAAGCACCACTTTCAATTCCAGTTGTGTTTTAAGTAAAATGTTATGGAATGCTGACATTGTTAGCATTGAGAAAGTTGGACAGAGTTATTAATATTAAAAACAAATGAAACAATATCATATATGACTTGTTTTTTTTAGGTCTGCTAAGACTAAGTTAGCTAGAGACAGTGTGCAGTATTACCACAGCCAGATTCAAGTCAAGTTCCCCAGTCTCACAGTATAACTACATCAAGAGCCTTGTATTAGCCAGTATGTAGGTAAGCGCAGCTTCAAAAAATCTATGAATTTATCAATGTATGTTCTTTGCAAAATATGTGGCATTGTGCACCAGTCCTGCACTTAGTCTCAGACTGTTTATACTAAAAATAAAAAAGGTGTTTTACAGCACATCGACACATAAATAGGTCATATTGTGCTTAGTACATATGTAAAATTAAACAAACAAAATAAAAAGGTCCCTGTATTACATATAAATTATTAAACTTAACCAAGACCCCGACTTAACATAATGTGCTGGCATGGCCCAGCAATAGAATGGTGGATGATAGCAATCTGGAGCTTCCGGTTCAAGTCACACATGCACCACTGAGTTTCTGTGTTATCGCGCAATACATCTTCCTTCAGCCTTGTTTGTTCCTCAGGCTCTTTTGTTTGATTGGGATTGAAACTGGGGAGTCTATCCTCCAAGCACGATAAACAACCATAGAAATTATTAATAAATACATTAGTAAGAGTAAGACAGGTTCTCGAATTCCTATGTGTCATTTGGGGCGGCTCTAAATAAGGTATACCGGTAATAAATGTGTTGATTTAGCAGAAAACGATTACTTTTAATTTATTGTACATGTAAAAAAAGTTCTATAATCACTATTCATTTACATATTTCAGTTCTACAACTTGTTACCTATTTAAGTTGAAACAAAATATCATGTATGTCATTTTTATTTTCAGAGCCTGGAGTCCTGAGATGCTGGGAGGATTTTATTGAAACAAGTAGTCACATATAACTTTTTACAACATTAACAACAGAATCAGAAATACTTAAACGAACAAGAATAGTATATAATAACAAGATGGTGTACTATATATTATTTTTTTTTTTATGAATCATGAATCAGCAATACCTCATACGGACAGTACTAGCATCAACTTCAAGAAAAATATGTCTAGTAAGAGGATCACCAGTTCAGCCAGCACAATATCATATCAACATGCATATCCGACTGTTGACACAAGGTGGATCGTTGGCGACATTAACTGGATAGTTCATTGGAGTGGCTCAAAATAAGGGCTAATATGAAAATATAAATGTGTTTCTGTTAATCTGACCGGCCGTGCCCAATTTATTTATTGGATTAAAATGTTTTCTGAATTTTATTGGATTATATAAAAGTTTGTGGAATAACAGATGGCAGGAGGTGTATATTACCGGTTATACCCAGAAGAAAAGTGAGTGGTCTTCATCACCAAAAAAATAACAAACAGATACATGTATATATATATAACCCCACATATGTTCAAATTGGCTTGCACCATATAAACAATACGGGCTGAGAGGTGCGCATATTAAAGGGACATGCAGCAATCTTTTTATTTTAAACTCCAAAATGTTATAACTTATAATTTAAATATATGCAAGCGGGTGTAAAGTGAAAATAAATTATTGATTAATCAATCGAGGTGCTAATTTTAATGCTTGATAAATACTTCAAAAATGCTGTTTGTCCCTTTAATAAATAAAAACAATTATTGTATGATGCAATTTACAATTTGTTATGTAATACCCTTTATATTTGGGATGTTTTGATATAAATATTTGAAATAAAATGTTTTAAATCAAATAAATAATTCATTTTGATATCTGACTTGTTACATATTTTTTTCTTAGTCATGAAAGATAATATTTAAGGCCTTAATATGTACCTTAAATGTTTATTGTTTACCATTGAAAGGTGAGGCGGCATATGGTATTAGTTATCTGTGCGTCTATATCCTTCCACAGTTTCTAACCAATCTTTTCGAAACTTTACATGATCTTTATCTATGATGTCTAGAGGAGCATATCGATTTTGCATCAAAATAAAATTTATTTATGAATAATATTCTTGCATAGTACAATTTTCCACGGATTGTTTTCAGTGCGTTCATTCAAGTCCCATGGACATATTGAGTTATGGAGATGTTCGGTTGCCTTTTTATATTTGTATACATTCTCATCTTCACCTCTCACCGCTGCGGGTTCAATTCCCACTGGGAGCTCAACTTGTAGGTGAGAAAGTGTCGATTCTTACAGATAGCAGTAAGTACACAGTACTGGTTCTACCCAGGAAATATGGCCTAAAATGTGCTATAATGACATAAAACACAATTCAACTTTAAAAATATAAAGTAAAAAAAATGGCCTTCTTTATTTTCCTTCGATGCTATCAGTATAAGTATTACGACAGTGTTTCTGTCTGATAAAAAATTCATCTTAAGTTTCAACCGACAAATGGTCTATATTTAAACTAATACAAGTAAGACGGGGCCCTCAAACCCTTTTATGTGTGGGTGATATATTCTACAATTGATTCATGATACTAGCATGGGACAGCTATAGTACATATGACAGTGCTGAGTGCAGTTGCGGATGAATTGAATTGAATATTTAACGGCTCATCAACACAGCACAGGTTATTTAGAGCCGCCTCAGAGAGAGGGGAAGGATACATAGGAATCCGGGAACTGTGCACTACTCTTATTATCGAACAGATTCCTATGGTTCTTTTACATGCTCGGATGATAGACCTATACGCGGGACCACCCTGTTTACGTCCCCATCCGACGGACGAGGCTAAGGGAATGTGTCTTGCCCAAGAACACACCGACAAAACTCAGTGGCACCACCTCCGGTTACAAATCCGCTGCGCTACTGACTGCGCCAAGTTGCGGATGACAATTAGACACTGGACAGTCTAGTCAAAAACACAGCAACAAATATATTATCTGAATATGTTTAAGAATGTACTGTATGCTTGGAAGAGCTTTCAAAAACAGACTAGCTTTCATGATTTTAGTTGGGTTGGGATGGGGATAGGGCGCATCCTTTTAAATCTCAGCTCAGATACCCTCCCCCTCCTTCTCTCCATCCTAACTCCCATCTTGAACAGTAGCGATTGTTACGTAAACTTTCCACATATGAGAGGGTGCCTAATACTACCCGCTCCATCGAATACGCGCCTGCAGTTCTTGCGAGGTCAGTCGAGCAAAATTACAGTTAAATCAAACAATTCGTATTTTCGTGTACTTTTGATAAAGAAATAACATGCTTTTCGTGATATGCAGCAAAATTCATGTAATGTGTGAACTAAAACAACAATTCAAGTATCTCCTCGTACTTTATTTAACAGAAAACAAACGGTTGTTGTCATTTTAATCGTATTCTAAAAATGGCATCTTTTAGAGTTATCGCCCCTCGCTTCGACATTTTACAAGGCGGGTCTGCATTTATCACGCAGTAGAGCTTCTAAAAAAAAGTCGGTACAGACGAAAATCACGAAACCTAAAGGGGAAATGAAATTTCATGATCAAAAATTGTCACAATTTTCCAAATTATGCGTTTTAAAAAATTCAAAATGGCGGACATATTTTTTTTTTTGACGTTGCCGAAAGTTGACGTACTACTTTTCGTTGTCAAGCGTGGTTGCGATATTTGAAAGATGTAGGAAAATATCAAGGCTGCTCCCGTACTGATAAGGAATAAGATTCTTCCATTTTAATACCATTTTTAATAAGCGTATTAACAACATGGCTTTGCTCTGAAACAGTCTGACACACTGCCTGTCTCTGATCGACTCTGACACTCTGATCCTCTGATCCACTGATCTACTCTGGTCCCTGTTGCCTTACTATTTTATAGAATTCTATTTTTCAGAGGACATTGGCAGATCATTGAATATGTGTTATCAACTTATGTCATGTACAAATACTAAATATATTTTACCC
This sequence comes from Cyrtodaria siliqua, assembly GCA_037043455.1. Classification (NCBI taxonomy): domain Eukaryota; kingdom Metazoa; phylum Mollusca; class Bivalvia; order Adapedonta; family Hiatellidae; genus Cyrtodaria; species Cyrtodaria siliqua. The sequence continues at coordinate 25,519 of JAWPHD010013291.1, forward strand.
ATTGCAAAGTTTATATTTAGATCAAACGAAAAACATTAACTGATTATCGATAACAATTTATTGAATTAGATAAATATAGAGTTTACATGAAGAATGTTAAGTAGATATTAGATATAGACAAAATGTAAAGTTTCTACTTAATTTGTTTAAACATTATATATGTGTAATCTGAAATTATTATAAACATGTTGTATTCATATTTCTTCATCCATATAATGTATAATAATGTTATTATGCTGTTCAACTTGTTTCTTATGATGGGGTGGTGGCCTAAATTATGAAATAAAATCTTGATCTTGATCTTGATCTATACAAAATCCGTGAAATTTCTGAATTCCAACCCAAGGGAACATGTGTCTGTTGCTTGTACCAATTGTTACTCATGTTACTAATCAAAGAATTGTGTTTTAATTCCCCACACCAAATACACTAAAGCAGTGCGAATAATATGTATGTTAGATCCAACTTTTTGCAACATTTTAATTTAATTTACTAATAATGAGTGCGTTGCTGATGCAAGTTTAACGGGTGCATGGGAAAATGTGCCAACATCTACATTATAGAAATGTCAATATAATTCATTTTTTCAGTGCAGTTGAAAAGGCGGCACGAAAAGTTATTATTAAAGCAACTTGAATTCGAATTCAGTATATCATTTCACTTTCCCAAATTAATTATTAATTAAATATTTAAAATTAACACAAAATAAAGTAATTATGTTACATATGTGTATTTACAGAACATGTTACTATTATAAACGGTTTTTGACGTTCATTTATTAGTAAAGATTGGTTGATAAATTAGTATCGCAAATATGACAAATAGAAGACTAGAAGACGACGACTATTTACAAACCATTACTGTCTGTCTTAGCATGCAAGTTCAATTGCATTATCTGATTTAAACATATTTTTCTGAATTAGATTTGGCAAACCGCTGGAAGTACAAGTGCATTCAACATTAGTTCACCCCAATTATTATTTAATGATATATAGAGAGTATGTGGGGCGATCTGGAAGAGTGACTGGTTGTCAACCAAAATACAAAATGAAAAACCCCATAATGTGATTCAGCTTAATATGACATTCAATTATGCATTAAATTAAACCGCACGGTACATTCGGTTTAATTATTGTTCATGATATAGACGACTCGGCGGGGTGTTGTTGCTAAATCAGATAGAGTTTAATTAACATTGTTGAAGTGATACGGGAAATAATTCCCGAGTGAGAAAGATTCTTGCGATATAGAACGAGTGCGTTTTCGCACTCGTTTCTATATCGCAACCGCACTCGTTTCTATATCGCAAGAATATTTCTCACGAATTATTTTCCGTATCACGACACAAATGTTAATTAAATTATATAATATATATTCTGTGATGAATTTCTTTCCAATCGTCTTTTGACACAAGTATTCCTTCTTCTGTCACTCCTTTGGCGACAGCGCGGATTAATATCATAACGTCAATTCGTGACGTAATATCGTGACGTCTATCGTTTAGTTCATAACATTTGGCTACTGTGCTATCTTGCACGCTAGGCGAATTAGCACAGTAGAGGAAGGAATATGTTATAGATTTTCTCAAACAGGGACATTTCTATAATTCATCACAGTATAATATATAGTATCACTATTTATTTAAAGGCACAACTTTACCTACCCTGGTAGGGACAGATTGGAGGTATGTCGTATCAATTGCAACAGCTATACAGGCATGTCAGTTACAGTGAATGACTCTACAAACAGCACATATAAACAATTATCTCTACATACAGGCGATGCGAAAATGTGCTTACAAATCAGCGAGGAGGAAACATTTTAAATCAAATGACTTCAAACCATTTCCTTGAAAATATATAGGTTATGTTTCTTTTCGGTACTATCCATTTTTTACTCTGTATTTACTCTTTTAATCTATTCTAATTTCCACTGCACTGTTTATCACATAATAAAGCACTACTTTGAACGTTGCGCGAAACTAAATGTAATCTGTCAACTAAACGGAACTTCACTGCCAGCAAATATTTCATGACACAAGTTATCTGTGTTAAACAGATTAAAAATTAATTGCTAATTAGAGTCGGTCTGGAGAAACACATATGTATTCACAAGATTTGTGTATAATTTGGACATTTTAAGATGACATTGTGTTGGGAATAATAAACCAAAACATAAAGCTTAACGGTACAAATTATTCTTAGAAATAGCAGATATAATATCAAGATTTACATAGTATATAATTGTAACTAAGGAACATATATCACTGAGGGAATATTCATTTTACATGGTTTGGATATAGAAGTGCATAGTGATGTTTCTGATGTGAAAACGGTGGAGATGATTTACTATCAGGAACACATTAACAGTAATATATGCAAATATCCCAACTCAGAGTAATGCTAAGGAGGTTCACACACATATAATATAACTACTGCCTATCTCTAATATAGATATAAAAATCGAACAGGAAAAGCAGCATTAAAACACACACAGAAACAAAGAACAAATTTAAAGATGAATAAAAGGCCAAATAAGACATCATAAACACAAAAAGGTTGCCAATAGCGCTATTGCCTTGGCACGGTCTGTGACAAAAATGGCCGCTTGGGGTTCAAACCAGGTTCTAGGGTGCACCAAACCTCACACTTACCCTACTGTCATCCCAATAAAACTGGACAGTGTAAATAAAAATCCCCGCCATGAACTATTCTCTAATCAACAAGGCAGCATTAATAGGCTATATAAGTAAAACACAAAGATGCTCGTGTATATATAAATACAAAAAAACAATAGCCTAGAAAGTCACAATGAAGGTACTCACTGACTTGGCAGTAGCCAGAGCAACAAGATAATAAACCATTGAGGGCACGACAAGACAAGACTGCAGACAAACATCAAACGTCACCGTCCTTTTGGGCTTTTGGTAGACGTTATCATAGAGTCCACAGCCTGTCCGGTCATCGCACAATTTAAGAGAAAAGCATAGTGGCGAACTGTAAATGGGTCCACCACCAAGCAGACAGTCTAGAGTGGTGCAGGCTCTAGAATTCGAAATAAAGCGGGCCTTATACGGATTTTTATGTTATTTAGAAATCCAGTACATAGTTGGCAGTTTGTTCTGCTTTTCGTCTACCCCAGGCTTGAACGTAGTGCACCGGGTGATATGTATGAAAACAACATCATCCTCAGTATAATGTACTGGAGTATACGAATTAGTGCTACCGAGTTCCAGAGATAAAACACTGACGTAATGTCGGCGTCAAACAATACTTTTATTATTAGCTGCTTTATCAGAAGGAACTAAAACAAATTTATTATGAAATTCTTGAATTCCCGATTTTAAATTACGAAAGGAAAACCTAGGTCTCGGGGGAAGTAAAGAGGGGTTAGCATTATAAAAGTGAGTACGTGTATCTATATAGAAATTGTCTTTTTCCGAGTGGAAAGAGAGTTTGGGTCCGTATGTTCTCTACGACACCATTTATACTAAAATCCTCAATGGCTTCGGAGATCTGAGCACGACAGGCATTAAAATCGATAGTTGAAGGTAATCTATACTTAGGACCTTTCGAAAACAGATGCCGAATACGTTTATCAACAATATCGAAATTGCCAGTGATGACATTACCGGCTAGAGCAGACACATTTTGATGTATTTCATTCACATTCCTTAGGAGTGTTATTTATTATATCAAGGTCAGAAACTATTTTGTTGTAGTAGAAAATAATAGTTTTTTTTACATGATTAACTAATTTTACCAATACAATTGTTTAATATCAGTTTACTTCTGTGCCAAATATTACTTTTGCCATATAGCCTAATTCCAACTCATAAAAAAAATACTTTTACACAAATATTATTTCACCAATACAATTGTTTAATTATATATCAGTTTACTTCTGTGCCAAATATTACTTTTTTATGAGTTGGACATTTCAATATTTTAAAAAAGGACGCCCAGATTTAACCATGCATCAATTTATATAAACCTGCCCCAGCTCCATCCAGTGGCTTTTATACGCAGTTGGGCCTTTAAATGGGGTTATATGGCTCTTTGCTAACGGTTGTACATATAATTCAAAAGAGTGTACGCCGGTCACAAAAGACGTATTTATAAAGTATCATATAAAATAGTAATAATGACGTTAAACAACTAACCTAGCCGAGTCGTCAAGCTGTCAATGTTTTCTTTAAATCGTATGCACAGTAAAACATTATGATTGAGCGCTGAAGACAGGATAAAAGCGAGGTTGTGTACACTTAAAATCAATTTAAGCTAACCAATGGAACATATGGACTACTGACCCTTCCAAGTCGGTAACCCTGTCTTCACCACTCTTTCTGTAGTGTACTTCCTTTTCCCCTGTATAGTTAATCTGCTCTGTGATTGTTTTACAGTGCGGATCTATGTGTCGTTGCGTGTGGGTGTAGGACCATTTTTCTATTTATTTATTCGTATTTGGAGTGATGTCATTACTTCTACTCAATCGACACCGTTCCCTTTGAGCAGCGATATAACAGGCGTTCAACTTATAACGTAACACTTTTGTTGAAGATGATATTTTTCAGCGGAAGTGGATATCATACAAAATGCATGATTTAAACATGTGAAAATGGCATTTAGAACGTATGCATTTAAAAATAATCTCCAATTGTACGCGGTTCGCTTTAAAGACACATTTCGAGCCTATTGTATTTGGGGGTGGGGGGGGGGGGGGGGCGGTGGGGAGGAGAGAATTTCTATAGGTAACTGTAAATCGCTGTTATTAATACATTTGCACAAGGAAATTGAGATTATTAGATTTTTGTCAAAGGATGAGGCCCGTCCCATAAAGAGTGTATAATAATGTAGTAAACATTATAACCGTTTTGCATTGTATGTGCACTTGTATATGTTAAAACAACTATGTATAGATGGATTTTCTTAAAAGACGCGTGTTAACAACTAATATTTTTTGTATTTTTAGCACAATATACTCTATTATCAGTTACTTCTTTGCCATGTTTTAGTAAATCTCAAATGCAAGAAACTCATCGGGACTTCAAAATTCAAAAATCATTTTCATCTGTCAGTGTTTTTGATCACCTGAGCTGAAGGCTCAATGGGATGTTTTGGAATCACTCTTCGTCCGTCGTCCGTCCGTTGTCCGTCGTCGTCGTTATCTTTTGCTTCTGACTACTTTTTCTCAAAAAGCGCATGTCGGAATTCAACCAAATCGTATATGAATTCATTAAACTGGATTTTATAGTTGCACCAACAGCTAAGGTCATTTGGCGACATTCCAGCTTTTTATTGGTGGAGGAAGACCCCAGGTGCAAACCCGGGCATTTTTTTCATGCACTGGCGCGCACCTGAGTAGAACCACAGACGTTCCGCAAGCAAGCTGGATAGCTTGATACTCACATACTAAACGGTCCTGGCCCCATGGGGAATCGAACCCACAGCGGAGCGGTGAGGGACATGTGATTTCACGTCTGAGACCACTCGACCACAGACGACCCCAAGTTTATGTGAAGCATCATTATATGTTTGTTCGAATGGTGCACCTGAGGTCATAAATGCCCCCGCAAGGGGGCTTATCAGTTTCATTTAACAAATCTTAAAAAATCTTCTGCAAAACTACAAGATATAGAGCTGTGATGTTTTGCACGTAACATCGTCTTATGGTCCTCTAACTAGTTTGTTCTAATAGTGACCCTGAGGTCGAATTTGAACCCGCCCCAGTGTCTTAATCATTCACACGAACTTTAATCAAGCATACATTTTTAGTTATGCTCCGGACAAAAAGTGTGACGCACGAAGCACACACGGACGGACGAAAAAAGCTGCGACTATATGGTCCCCCATAATAAACAATCTAGTGTTTTTAGTTACAATATATTTTATATCAAAAACGAAGGTAATAATAAATGAAAAGAAAAAACTGTGATGGGGCCTCAATATAATGTCTCTGTGGTAATCAGTCAGCGAGAAGTAAGCAGTTAAAATGCATGCTATCCATGATTTTTCAACGACTACATTCAGTTGGGAAATGTGTCTTTAAGTACGTTTTGAATTATGTGCATGCTATTTTCAAATTGTAAACCAATATGTTTCTATTACCGAAGAGTTTTACCTAAACCAAATAATTCAACCAAATGCATATCAGAATTGTTCAAAACGGTATTTGCAATTTAAATATGATCTTATCTTTTATTTTAAGACTAAATGTATAAATGTTGAATTAAAAGTTATACCGATGATTTTTATAAATGAACCATTTAGAAGATTCTTATCATTATTTTGTAAGACAACACGAGGTTTTGTTGCTGTAATATCAAATGCCATATACAGATAATCATCTTTGTTCAAAATCTATATTTCTTGCATCATTATTTGCAAATGGTTTTGTTTTGCCTCTAAATGTTAAGTTATATATTGTGTCCCAAGTTCTTTAGTTATAAGAAAGTAGTGAAACTTATTTTTTATAATGTAGGAAATCATAACAATGCCGGCAGCTGATGTTTCGTACTAGAAGTATTCATAAATTTAATAATGTCAAAGTCGAAATTTATAGTAAATAGACAAAAGATGCATACTGGACTTTTTTACGTTCAGACATGGGCATATCAGAATACTATAACCTTAAACGTCAATTTACAAGCATCTTCTTTTTTAATTTGTATTGCAGTTCTTTTTAATAACTGTAGATATTTGCTTCCAAACATCCTTCTCTACTCTTTTTCAAACATACGGATGCAGCAAAATTCGCAAGCACATGTCATAATATTTTATATCGAAGGAATCATTAGACTTGACATTAAAATAAACATATTCGGCGAAAAAGTCAAGCTATTTGTTTCAGGTACAACATGTAAGTGTTACGTTAAAAGTTGAACACCACTCGTAGATACATTTATGGCGCATTAATTTAATTATAGTTAGATATCATAACAACTGGACTATTATAGAGAAATTAATTATTTTAAAGAGCATTCCACCCCATAGGCTTAACCATAAATGGTTCGGCTGTAGGATTGTTTATCGACTTCTTCTATTCATGAATGACTAAGACTTAAAACTTATATTTCCTGTAGATTCACAATCATTACAATTTGGCTATTTGGAACTTGGAAGTAATGGTACTGCCTACCTACGGTTTACTGACGACATGTCAACTGTCAAACAAAAGTCACTTTGCGATGCAGGTATAGTTTCAGATACTCATAAACCATTTAACTTGTTCCTATGTAAGTTGTTAATCGGTAACGACCATCGTCATTTTTTTCCACCGTCCCTAAATGTTAGTTCAACAATATACACTGTCTCGCAATGTGTACAGTTTTTTTTTTATGTTATGCAATGAATAAACTTATCGGATCAAATGGAATAGAACAAATGACCGTTATAAACAACGAACATAGCATAATGGAACATTCGTAGCGCAGTAACTAGTTAAGGACATTAGAGTCATTATTAATTAATGAAAGGATCACTAAGTGCTAAAGTCAATGGTAATTAAAATTTGTATCTTTAAATTATATAAATATTGCATCCCAGTGAGGGTGACTTCGTCTAGTCGACATTATTTTCCTCAGATTGACAATATCCACTGTTACCGTCATTGGGATGCAGCATTGTATTACACCGAAAAACAAATACATATCAATTACTACATTTTTTTAAAAAAAAAAGGATTTTAATTTTTTAGTTTTTATAATAAGTTTAGATTCACCTGAAAAACAAAAAATTCAAATATTTTAAAACATTCTTTTTGCATATTATATCGGCAGTTTAACAATCCAGCCATCATATTTTATCCATATCACAAATATTAATTAGGCGTACACCGAATCGCTTGAGCATGGCGTGTTGAGCATGGAAACAACAAATATCCATTGTTGTACGTCACACTCATGAAACAGTACACAGTCAAAACTATTGTCCCTCGGTATCGGGGACGACATGAGGAACAGTTGCCCAGGTCGTCTCCGATACCGAGGGACAATAGTTTTCCCAAACCACCCATGAAATAACTGTTTTATGACCTAATTCAGGCTTTCGTGATAGGTTATTGTGACTCGGGAATCTTCTGAGATTTAGCTATAGGAAAACGAAAAAATAAAAGTCTAATGATTTAATTATATTTCATAATCCTAAATAAACAAAAACGTAACTACCTGTGACGGTGATTCATGACGTCAATAAAGTATTGCTGATGTCGACGTCATCCGCCGATAACGTTTATTAAAGCTGAAACATTTCGCTTAAAACATGCAAGAACTTACTTAAAATATAATAATTCTGGGTTAGATAATAGGGTAATCATTCAGTCGATGGTAATCGTGCTATCATGACGGTATAATTCTTCGCGCATTGAGATCGTGTATGTAACAGTTGATTGTCAGGGAGAGCAAAAGTCACCTGCTTGGTGAGTGAAGAAAATGGCTAGAAACAGATAGAAATGACTAATAACCATGTATATAGAGAATTAGGTAATGATATACAATGTTTCACGCCAAGGTATAGGCAATTTATGGTTAGGAGTGGTAACGTGAGGTATAATAATTTCAAATAAAAGAGTTTGTTTTCGAGTATGTTGAAATAGTTTTTATGAACACTGTGACGAAGATAACAACAAATCAATTAAAAAACAAAGTGTTTTATATTATGTCTCATTCCGTTAAAGATAACGAATCAAGTATCACAACATTACAAACTGCATTATCGAGCACCTCAATTCATCCTACAATAGACACGATCTCACCTACTCTAGAACGAACAACATCGGACAAAGTTGAATCAGTAACCGCAGATCCACAAACTTCAGATGGCAAAGAACCCAAGCTAGGTTTGAGATTTTATTTGGCATTATTTGAATAGAATAATCTGTATCTGAGTCTGTGAATGCTACATTTCCTCTTCGTTCGACCTTTGCAAATTGAACTATGTATACTGCATGTTTCAGGTATCACATATTTTCTAAAAGTTGTATAAAGAAATAACTGTAAACTGTTTATAAGTAAAAGCTGTGCATGATAGGTGAACTTGTATGGCTTAACTTCAATAATGATAACAAAAACGCATATTCATTGTTAATTAAAATTCAAATTAAAAACATATTTTCCATAAATATTCAAATGCTTTTCCTGAACAAAACAACATAATACCCGTAAAATGTAATAATAAATGAACAAGGTTTCATAATCACTAATCGCACAATCGAATAATCACTTTAATACAATCTTTATTAAACGTGTTATAAAGTTTATCAAAAGAAGTCATGACACCTGTCATTTTGAAACGCACTGAATGTTTAGTGGTGGACCCATGTATGCTTTCCTCATTGATTTTGCGATGAACGGACAGAGTGTAAATCCTTAAAGGACGATAGCGTTCGATGTTTGTCTTTAATCTTGTCTTGTCGTACCCTTAACGGTTTGTTCTCTTGTTGCTCTGGCTTCTGCCAAGCTATTGAGTACTTACTTTGTGCTTTCTAGGCTATTGTTTGTTATATTATATACATGTATTATAATACATGATCATTTATGTGTTTTAACTTTAGTGCCTATTAATGCTGCCTTGTTTGTTAGAAATTATAACGTGGCGGGGATATCTTTATTTAGACTCCCGTTTATTTGGATGACAATTGGGTAAGGGTGAGGTTTGGTGCACACTAGAACCTGGTTTAAACCCACTGCGTTTTGTTTTGCCACTGGTGGTAGCCCTATTGTCAACCCTTATGTGTTTGTGATGTCTTATCTTGCCTTTTTTCATCTTTAAAGTCGTTCGTTGTTTCTGTGTGTGTTTGTGACTGACTGTCATCCTTGAATGCTACTTTTCCTGTTCGATTTTTATATATACTTGGAATCAAACTGTAATTACTCTCTAACATGTCTAAACTTCAATGAAAGTAAATACGTGCTTCATATCTTGTATATATACTTCAGCAGCTGTGTACGTCGGAATACCTATTGCTGTGGTGGTACTGTTGGCATTTTCCGTTTTCGTATTTGTTTTATGTCGAATAAGGTAATGTTTGCAATTGTAAAAAACACAATGCAGAAATTATTTGTATTAAACATTACTGGCTTGAATCAATATTGAATTCATGCCATCTTTTAAATCTATAATATAACATTACGTATGCCGTTTATTAAAAAACTGTCAATGATATTGTCAAATCCATACTTATTGACAGTTTGACGTCTTGACATGTGTCGTTAAATGTTAACAATAAATTCCACTAGACTTAGGGCTCGGGAATTGAGTGTGTTCAAAATTAAAATAATGACCGATAAATATGTGAAAGCATTGTTCCATTTCTAAAGTAATAACCGAGAACATAGAACTTTAGAATTATAATACTTCAGGTATTACTTATCTGAAATGTGTTTCTACACTTTACATCCAATTATCATGTACATTTCGCAACTGTTTGATGAAACATATCTACAGGCGGAAGAGAAAATCAGAACGTCAGTCGAGCAGATATATAACGAGTTCATCAACCATAACTAGTTCTAATATAGAAACACGGAATGATGTCAACGCAGTGTATCAGAATCAACCCCAAAACAATAAAGAGCATGACGATAAAAGGACAGAAAATCAACCAGTGTACTTAAATCAACGGCCAAATACTATGGACCCTGACATTGATGTGTATATTCACCCTGTGCAGGTTGTCAATGATGAATGTAAAGACGCACAAAGTAACATCAACACTCACGTTCAAGATGTAAGTGTACAAACACTTTATTAGCAATGCTAACAATGTCATGGAAATTAATCTGTGGCAAAAAACATTCTGTCGAAACGTAATACAGAAGAAGCGAAAAGAAAGTAAAATTTTACAAATAAAATCTTACAAAATAGTACTTCAGTGACACATTCGAAAACGCATCACTACTTTCGTGATGAGGGCAGTGACTGCACAAATATGTCAATGATATTAAAGTCAGTGACCTAGATTTTATTGAAGCTATTACCTTAAATGTAAAAATCTTTATTATGATAATTAAACTAATGTGACAGTGTGTTAAGGTCATATTATTAAATAAGGCTGAACCTAATATACCTTTGAACAGGTAAACAATTCATAAGTTTCAAAACAAATTAAAGAAAACCTAGTGTCTATCATGATAATGCATTCAACAGCTGTACTTGAAGGTAGGGTTTAAATCATAATTTCATAATTATTACATGTAATACTTCAGTATTATATATGGAATCATAACTATGGTTGTTACGTAATTTCATTCAACTCAAAGCGTATTTGGTATGTGATATAATTTAATGATTTTTTAGGATCATACTAAGGAATGTGACGATGACGACGACGACGACGACGGATATCATTATCTAGCCCAAGGCGATTACGAAGACTTGAATAAAACTGATAGTAGCACATACAGTCAGCTATTTACGGTTAGTGTTTTCTATACTCATTTACTCATTGACGTGTTCCTAATAGATATAACATTAACGATTCCTTCTGAAAATATATCTGATTTAACAGCAAGCAACTGTCTCATGCTGGAACCACACACCATCATGAAAGCACCAATTAACCGTACGACTGGCACAATGTATTTGTTATGCAATATATAAACAGTTGGACTCATGCATATCTTTCGTATCAAGTTAAAACTGCAGGACTTGTTCAATGTCTTCGTAATGCAGTACATAAAATGCAGGATTGGTGGTTCACTGTCTTCTTTTATCAGCTGGATTCGTACATCTTGTTCGTAACATAGTATCTAAACAGCAAGAATGATTTACTGTTATTTATGTGTCAACTATTCTTTTTGGCCATATCCAGAATGATTATATATGAAGTACCCGTTGATTAATATTATATGGGAAACTTAATTACCTAATTAAAATAACTTCTGATTTGTAAATTTGATTTACAGAATGAACAACCACCGAATGTAGTGTATGAAAACTCTCCCATATAGTATATGGCGACACGTACATAGCCAGTATCAAATGCTGACCTAGTGAGAATATCAATACCACTGGCTATGCTTGCAGTGCTTCAAAGAAGAAGAACAAATCAGTCGGCTGATGATAATAATATATTCTTTATTCATTTATTTAAGCCACATATGGCCCATCAATATATTTACAATATTAACAATTCGATAATGACACGGATAGATGGCAAACATAAAATATATTCAATATGTTATCCCAGGGTCTTGGGGGTCATGCGTTGAATCACAATCCAAAACATATGGGAGAGAGCTTTCTTTGTAAGCGACCTATTCACACGTCTATCTCCGAGTACACAAACAAATACAAATATTTACATATATAATCATATAACGAAATACACTAGAAAAACATATATAAATCATAAACATAGTATACTTGTATTATGATTAGTTTAAACTGTTATCTATAGATTAGTATGTAAATGTCCTTAAATCTCAGTTTTTTTCTCGTTGTATTGAGACTGCAGCAAGATTGCAAGGGCTTTTTAACACTTATAACATTATAACATTAATGATAAAAGGTTTAAACTAGGCTCTATTAATTTGTACTCTTAATTAAAAGGCTTTCTGTACGTATACGCTTAACTTTTTAATTTCAGTTTTATTAACAGTATTTATTAATTGTATACATTTAAAATAACTAGGTTTTTTCCAGAAGAATTGCTTTATATACATTTTTCTTAATTCTTGATAGTTACATTCGATTAAGAAATGATATTCATCCTCTAAGGAGTTGCACTGTCTGCATAATCTTTCTTGAAAAGGTACGCTGGCTGTTTTTTTCCATCGACCACTCTCTACTTCTAGCCTATGAGAGGATAGGCGGAGTCTCGATAATGCATATCGGTATTTTGATATATTTACTATATCTAGGTACGGTTTAAATTCAAATGATGCTACCGACCAATAAAATAATGCTCTTGTTGAATTATTTAATTCTGCGTTCCAAGTTTGTATAAATACGTCATTTAACCGTTGTTTAAACGATCTTAGAAAAGCGTTAGCGTACCATACATCATAAAATCCCAATGTTGATAGTAATGTTTTTACTTCTGAAACCCATTTTTTTCTATTTACATGTATTTCGTTTTCAGATTGAATCATATTGTATACTAATTTTATATATTTTGTGTCGCTCGAAGAGCAGATTTTTAGCCAGTATTTTATTAAAGTATCTTCTGTATATGTAGCTAATTCGACCGGTTTCTCCATAAATAAAATTATTTTGTGTGGAAATTTTAACACCTAAGAGCCGTTTACTAAAACTTAAATACGTTCTTTCGGTCTTCGCACCTTTGTTAAAGCCCCAAACTTCAGAAGAGTAATTTAAAATAGGTGTGATAAGTTTATCGAAAAGTTCTAATATATGCTTTGGTGATAAACCTGTACATTTATTTAGCTTGAAAATCGTTTTAAGCGCTTGTTCTGATAACATTTTGTCAGTTTCATTAAAAGAAACGCCCTTTGTGAAAACAACTACGAGATATTTAAACTTATTAACAATTTCTATGACCTTTCCCTCGTAATAAAAGTTTAAATCACTTTTCGGTCTACCCCCCTTTCTAAAGACCATAATCTTAGTTTTAGACGTATTAACTGTTAATTTCCATCGTGTACAATATTCTTCTAATACATTTAACGCATGTTGCAAATCTGCCGCTGTTTTTGCTAATAATATAATATCATCCGCGTATAATAGTAAGCATAGATGTATCATACCTAAACTTACACCTTCTACCCCTTTAAGTATTAATTCTTCCTCTAAGTCGTTTAAATACATGCTAAAAAGAAAAGGTGAGAGGCATTCGCCTTGTCTTACACCAAGTACACATGAAAATTCGTCACTTAAAGTATTCATATATTTAACTTTAGACTTTACACAGTTATACATCGGTTTAATAACATCTAAAAGTTTCCCCCTAGCTCCAATTTTAATAAGTTTGTACATAAAATATCTCTAACAACAAAATCAAAAGCCTTCTTGAAATCGACGATCTTGCGTTATTTTGAAAGGAAACTATAATAACCTAAATCAGTTATTTCAAAGAAAAAAAATCACTGCCCACCACCAGGTCAGACAAGATAAAACAATGAAAAGAAATTGTGCACATATTGCAGTATATATTTGAAACTATTAAAACAATACAGAAAATCACGTTTCAAATATCGAGAAAAAATCATAACTCTGGTGTTGATATGAATACCTATTTAATAATAGATTAATATCCGAATATAACGCTTTGTATTATTTTGAAAGAACAGTGTAATAACCTAAACAGGTTATATAAACGAAACATATTCACTGCCCATCGTGGTTAGAAAAGAGGAAATGCAATCAAAATAACTTGTGCATTCGTCAAATAAGTGTTTGTGTTATATGTTATTTCGAAAGAACACTGTTATACCCTAAATGTAAGTATAATATAAGTATAAACTGATAAAACTTAATTAATTAAGTAAAACGGAATGAAGGACATTTATCAACAGTTTCCCGAATAAACATGTTAAGGGATTTAGGAACAGTTGGCAAATCGGTAAATCGGTATATTGTCTTCCAGAGTGAAATCAGAGACGATACGTAATAATACACACGATATTATCATACCTCTTTCTGTTTGCGTTTCTTATTTTCATTTTAAAGTACAATAGACAGATAGAGGACTTGTGTATAATCTCATAATATTATTATTCAATACACAAGTAATTTTAAAACTGTCATAATAAAACCACAGTTTACGTTTATACTAATTAACGTATATAAAAACACTGAGGTATAACTTACCAATACACTAATGTACACTATATATACTTTATATAGCGACAGGCTCTCTCGTTATGCAAAAAGTCTACGACCAACATGTATAATATGGATATAAACAGTAAAAAACGAAAAACCCTCGGGGTGAGAAAAAAACCCGTGTCTAGTGTACAAACTGGGCATGTCGCTACCACGAGACAGTTACCTTTTCTCCGAACACCTGCCACCCAGTTCAACTTGTGCTCGGCCGTTTCCATAGGTCCATTATCATACTTTTTTTGTGTGCAAGTTATTATTAAAAATTCAAATTAAGGGGAATAAGCGTGTCAGGAAATTTGATCAAGTCATTCCTGTTGAAAGAGTTACACCCCTTCCACAATATTAATAAAACAAGAAGCAAATCAAAATAACGTATTCCCGTTATTTTCAAAATATGATCTAAGGGAGACAACAGTTGTTTCTTTACGAAAATAACGCATTTAAGTTATTACGAAAATAACGTGTTACCGTTACACCCCTGACTGATTAACACATCATAAATGAGTCTACATCCTGTACTGTGCTTTTGGATTAGTGATATGATAAGAGGGCGTAAATTGTTTGGGCTATTGCTGGGTAGATGAGCGAAATTGAATTTAGCCAAGTAGTTTCTTATAGCAGTAATAAGATCTTCATATTATAAGAAATTAGACCTAATATCATATCGATCCGTGTTTCATTCGTGTTTAAAAAGTCGTTAGTTAATAAAACACCTCTCGTATACCATCTTCTATTGAACTCTTGATCCTTAATGTCTCGATTTTGCCATATATTAATTGTATAAAATTGATGCCAGGAAACTGATTTTGCTTGTTCAGTAAAAATTGTATAACCGGAAAGTACTTCTTTCCAAAATGGATTGTGTACTCTGTTTAAGTTCTGTTTTATATTGTCATATCGAAAGTCAATTAAGCCTGTGAAAATTGGATATGTTGTTTTCAATAGTTGAGTTTATTTATTGTCTGTCTCGAATATTCTGGGGATCCAAGGTATTTTAAAGCTGAAATAAATTGCTCAATATCAATCATTCTTAGTCCTAAAAACTTATAGTCCTGTATAATAATGTTTTTCTTTATTTTATCCTTTGACTTGTTCCAAGAAATTTATAAAACATATTCTGGATAAGTTTAATTTTATCTTTTGTTGGATTACGGATTCCAATTATTAAATGATTAAGTTTCGAAAGTGCTAGACCTTTTAGAACCACAATCTTCACTAAAGAGGTAAGCATTCATTTGGACCAACTTGCAAGTAGTTTTTTATTTTTTCTTCTATTTGAAGATCATAGTCTATATTTATCATTGAAATCAGGTTTGTCCTAGTATGAAAATATCCTTTTCCCAATATAAGTTATATTCTGGACATAACTGTGTGGCACTTCCATTTTTTGATCCGAAACAGATAGCCTTATTCTTGGCAGCGTTTACCTTAAGGCCGGAGATTTGTGCATATAATTATATTGTCAACAGTGTGTGTAAAAGTGAGTCTTTGGAGCCATCTAGAGTCAAACTCGTATCATCTGCATATTAAAAAGTCAATGTTCTCTATATTAATACTTTTAACCTTTGGGTTGTTTCTTAGCAACACAGATAGTACTTCGGCACAAAGAATGAACATATAGCGTGACAACGAATTTCCTTGACGACAACCGCTTTGTAATTAGAACGAGTCTGACATACGTCCATTAACAATAACACAAGACTCAATTTTGTGGTAAAACATTTTTATTCAACTGATAAGTGAAGGTCCAAAATAAAAAAAATGTTAAACTTTTGTCATGAACTTCCATGAAACGGTGTCAAAAGCAGTCGCGAAGTCTATCAAGAGTAGTAGCCCTGGAATATTATATTTCTCAGCATAAAAAAATAGTTATCTTATACTTGTTCCAATAAATCTGCCTGGTAGAAATCCTGTTTGATCCTCACGAATGATAGTACACAATACATTTTTTATTATAAAGGATGATGCTATTTTGTAAGAGACATTTAGACGGGAGATAGGTCTCCAGTTTTTCAAACATGATTTATCTTTATTACCTTTCGGAATACAGATGATAACTCCTTGATAACCCTTTGCTTTGTGTTACTGAACGTTCTCCTTTTAAGTATGCATAATGTATTGTCTTTAATAAACAATGATAACATATATTGTTCCAAAAAAAGGTTATAGAATTCAACTTGTTATTCGACATTCATTTAAGAGTATTTGATATTTTTGTATAACCAAGAGAACCTTGTTTGTTTGCTTTAGTCTTTTTACATATTAAATATCTTCAAAACAATTAAATACATTAGCAGAAAACCAAAACAAAGAGACCTATGATGTAGACACTATTTTCTGTATTGAATACCCATCAATAAATACTGGAAAGGGGATCCGTTGGAAGCAGAAAACACAACCAAAATATAAAAGTAGCAGACTCGATTTTATTGAGTCTATTCATGACAAGTAATATAGAGTACAACCCATCTCACGCCTCCTAGCACCGGCTTAAGCGATATTCTACTTTAAATAAATACTGAAAATGTGATCCCTTGGAAGCAACAAAGACAAACAAGAGAGAAAAGTAGCAGACTCGGTTTTATTGAGTCTGTTCATGAGAGGTACTTATAAGATGCAACACCTTTCACGCTTCCTAGCACCGGCTTAAGCGATATTCTACTTTAAAGCCGCACAGACTGGGATAGATGATCCCAAATGACCAGTAAGTAATGACACAATTTTGTAGTCGGGGCAAGAAATCGAGTGTTGAAAGCGATTACTTTTGTTGTAATAGTCTTTTTATATGTACCCCCCGATTTATAGAAGCATATTTTAAATACAATATACAACGAAAATTCCCGAGTTGCGTTTCTTTTTTCCCTTTACTATACAGAGTTCAGACATTCCACATGCATATACTCTTGTATTGGTTAATAATTGTAAACATTTGCATTGATTGAAGGTATGTATCATCTTCTGAACTAAAGAATGTTTTCCAATCTTTTATATAAAACGTGTGTAATATTTAACGTATTTAGAGCCGCCCAAGAGAGAGAGAGAGAGAGAGAGAGAGAGAGAGAGAGAGAGAGAGAGAAAGAATACACATGAATCCGAGAATCTGTCCTTCTATTACTTACAAATATATTACTATGATTCGTTCACGTGCTCGGAGAATAGATACAAAGGGCCACCAGGTTTACGGCCCTATCCGACGGACGAGGCTAATTGAACGTGGCTTGCACCAAAACACATAATCGAAATACAGTGATTTCGGTGAGGCTTGAACCCGAGTAAAAGGTCAAATGTATATATAAGTAGATATAAAAATCGAACAGGAAAGGTAGCATTCCAGGACGACAGTCAACCACTAGCACACTAGAACACACATAAAAAAGAACAACTATAAAGATGAATAAGACATCACAAACACAAAAGGGTTGATAATATGGCTACCGCCTTGGAACGGTCAGTGACAAAATAAGTCATCCCAATAAACGGAACAATGTAATTAAAGATATCCTCGCCAGGTTATAATCTCTAACAAATAAGCAGCATTAATAGGTAATATAAGTAAAACGCAAATACTCATTTATAATTAGATAGACAAATCGAACCCAAAACACACACAGAAACAAAGAAAAACTATAAAGATAAATAAAAGACAAGATAAGACATCACAAACACAAAGTTGACAATAGGGCTACCGCCAGGGAACGGTCAGTCGCAAAAAAGCCGCTAAGGGTTTAAACCAGGTTCTAGGGTGCACCGAACTTCACTCTTACCCTATTTCATCCAAATAAACGGGACAGTGTAAATAAAAAGAGGTTATGTCCGTATCATTTTGCAACGTACTGTATGTTTAGTGGTTGAGCCATTTACAGTCACCACTATGCTTTCTTCTTTGATTGTGCGATGACCGGACAGATTATGGACCCTATGATGACGTCTAACTAAATCCTTATAGGACGTTAGCCTCTGATGTTTGTCTTTAATCTTGTTTTGTCATACACTTAACGGTTTGTTCTCTTGTTGGTCTGGCTTCTGCTAAGCCACTGAGTACTTACTTTGTAGCTTTCTAGGCGTTTTTTTTATATGTTATATACAAGCTCATTTATTTGTTTTACTTATACTGCCTATTAAATCTGCCTTGTTGGTTAGAGGGTATTACCTGGCGGGGATATCTTTATTTACACTGTCCCGTTTATTGGGATGGCAATAGGGTAAGCTTTAAGTTGATGGACCCTAGAACCTGGTTTAAACCACCTAGCGGCCTTTTTTGCCACTGACCGTTCCAAGACGGTAGCCCTATTGTCAATCTTTGTGAGTTTGTGATGTCTTATCTTGCCTTTTCTTTCATCTTTGTTTATAGTTGTTCTTTGTTTTTTTGTGGCTGACTGTCGTCCTTGAATGCTACCTGTCCTGTTCGAGTTTTATATCTACTTTTTCTAAACCCTCAAAGGAAGGTGGTGTTTGATATTTGTTTTAAATCTTGCTTTGTCGTTCCGTTAAAGGTGTGTTATCTGGTTGCTCTGGCTTCTACACAGTCATCGAGTAATTACCTTGTGGCTTTCTAAGATTTTGTTTTTACATTCATATATACATTATCATCTATGTGTTATACTTACTGTTTGTCAGAAAATATAGGTCTGGTGGGGATTTCTTTATTTACACAGACCCGTTTTATAGGGATGACAACACTTTTCGAAAAGTATATGTATGTATGCATACATATAAATATAATCATTTAAAGGTTGTTTCAAAGTGAATATGGAAGCCGCCATTTTGACAACGAGCACGTCATAGATCTATATCGCCATGTATGGCATTTTGTTGAAAAAAATTACTGCAAATTAATTCATTTCTTTCATATACTGCATATTGAACTTAAGTATTCTTATTTTTCATACATTTGCTGTGATTGTCTGACCGATGAATCAGTAAATTATCATATTAACGACAACTGTAAATATGATGTCACTGTTCTTAAAATGGCGGCTTCCATATACGTTTCAAGAAATCTGATTTTGAATCTGCAGGGTACTCTCATACTTTATATTGAAGATCACTGGAAGGTCAGTTTATTGTGGTGGGAGAAATGACTAGTACTCAACCCACAACGGTCCACAAGCAAACTGAGATATTTTAACATACCGACAAATGGTCGACACCTACTAGGATCCAAAGTCACTATTTGTCGTTGATAGGGGTGACAAGCGAGTGTCACAAGCAGCGTGATACATCACTCTGCGAAGAAGGTTAATCTCATTTCCACAATTATATCACCCTTTTCCAATTTTTTTCAAAACTGTCAGTCTTTAGAGTAATAAATTATGTTTAAATATATGCCTGCATTCCCTTTAACGCCCTAGCTCGAACGTTCGTCACACTTGCGGGAGGTCGTTAGTTATATAGGAGTATTACAAACAGTGCCATTATGGATTATGGATTATGAAATATCAGTTGTAACATACTGTTTCCAAGCGAAGACGCCAAGGTCATCAAGCAACACGACGTCAACGTCATCAAGCATCAAAGTCATCAGGTTTCTTTGAAATTCAGACTATTTTCAGACATGTACACTAATTACGTTAAATAACTTGAATTCTATTTTTCAAAACTTACAAACATGCCCTATTCCTGAAAGACCATATAATTTCCTCTCACAATATACCAAATACATGCTAGAAAGCAACAAAGTCAGTTTCTCTGCCTACAAATACTATTCATTTACCCCACCCACTTAGCACTCAAAAAAAGGAAAACATGACATTTATAGAAACATGGCATTTTCGTAATCTTATGTCGAATGGAGAAATGTAGGAAGTGATCAAATAAAGCTACCATTTGCAACATAGCCACCAGTTACTAGTGTCTGTTAACAGCCTCTATACCGGTCACAGTACAAAAACTTTATTTACACCAAAATTAACTATTATGTCATACTAAGTCAAAAACACCACATTTGTGGATTTATTTTTTATTGTCTAGCCTGCACATGGCTTTTAATCTCTTAGATTTCTGTTTTATAAGAAATTCCCCATGGACATTCATTCGAAACTAAGGAGTCTCCCCTCAAGCATCACGACTCGTCAACGTCATCAAGCATCACGACGCAAACGTCATCAAGCATCACGACTCGTCAACGTCATCAAGAACACGACGTCAAAGTCATCAAGCATCACGACGCCAACGTCATCAAGCATCATGACTCGTCAGCGTCATCAAGCATCACGACGCCAACGTCACCAAGCATCACGACGTCAACGTCATCAAGCATCACGACACAAACGTCATCAAGCATCACGACGTCAACGTCAGGAAGCAACACGACGTCAATGTCATCAAGCAACACAAAGGAGACATAGTGGGGCGTTATGGCTGCGGAGCGGACGTTGACATCTCAACTGCTATTTTCAAAGCCCAGTAAATAAATCTTGAAACGTTGAAATACATCATTATAGTCAAATATTTATTTTAAAAACAAACAAGGAAGTAAACTGATTTAACGTAATTTATTAATTTAACGTAATGTATTTATTTGCCACATAATTGTACACAATATTTGTTTGGATGCATATTAGTTATGTTATAATACAAATAACTATTACACTCTCCGTGTATCATATAAATACACCCTGCCCCAGATAAAGAAAATGAGACCATTTAAATGTTATTTTGAAGTAAATATGGAAGCCGCCATTTTGAGTACGATGATGCTATATATCTATATCACCATGTATAGCATATTGATGAAATCAAAAAAATATAACGAAATTGTATTTCATCAATCTGCCATAGATCTTTAACGTCATAGTGGAAGTTTATAATACGGTATGTATGCTACTTATTTGTTTAAATCGAACCGTTAACGTGCACATATTGATGCATTTTGTCATACAAATTCTCCTCTTGTTCTGCTTCTTCTCCATTTACAGTAAGGTATTAATAAAAAAGGCAAATATACGGCCGTCGTGTGCCTTTTGACAATAATGGCACACATGGAGCATGGTCCTCGGGCTAAAGCCCATGGGCTATTACGCACTAGGTGTGCCATTATAGACAAAAGGCACACCACGGCCGTATATTAACCTCTAAATATAAGACAACACTTAGTTGTTTATCAATAAATTAATTTCTTCATTTAACACTTCGTTCAATTGATATTCGAGGTTCCTTAAATTACTACACTGTACAACAAGTCAAGTCTATTAAACACAATTCATATTATTTTACGTTGAACAAAAAAGGACATGACTAATTCCATATGCATGTAATAAATTCGGTTTAAATGTTTATATATTGTATGACACTTAAAGGTGTTTACTTGTTTTATGTTGCAATATAATAAAGAATTATTATTGATCATCAATATGTTTGAAAGATAACAATCCTCCATGTACCATTTAAAATAAGACATAGTCTGGCGACGTAAATATAAAGAACAAACAAACATATTTAAAATAAACAAAAAATAGAAATGTCACCTTGAAGGCAAAATGATAGCAACGGGACCCTTGTAAACTTTACCTGTTTGGCTTTAGAGTAAAATATCGCTAAAGACAGTACTAGGGGCGTAAGAAGTGTTGCAACTTATGTTACCTCATGAACATACTCAATAAAACTGAGTCTGCTACTTTTCTCTTCTGTTTGTGCTTGTTGCTTCCAAGGGATCACCTTTTGAGTGATGTGTTGTGCTGTAAAATATCAAGCCGACAACAAAGCAGTAGTGTTATTACGTACTGGTCCTTTTTGCATCAAGCCCAATCTGTGTGAATTTAAAGTAGAATACACACTAGACCGGTTCTAGGAGGCGTGAATGGTGTTTGCATCTGATGTAGCATCGCATCAACAGACTCAATAAAACCGTGTCTGCTACTTTTCTCTCTTATTTGTGTTTGAGGTTATGTATTCACAATGAAGCAGTGGGTCACCTTAACCTCCGTTTTGATCTAAATTGCAAATGTATTTCGTATCATATTTTAACTGATATCGGTAGAATTACATTTGAAATCATTGACCATATTTACTGAACTACATTGACCACCACTGGTCTATTTTCGAAATTAGTAACTCGTTTATCTAAACAAAATAGCATTACATTACCTTTTGTAAGTTTATACTTTGATTTTGGGAGCCATTGAACATCTTTTGTTTCTTTTAAAATGTCAGAATTTGGTATTAAAGGATCAGAAATGCCAAGTTTCAATCTTATAACCGAAACAGTTTTCGCGTCAGTGTAGTATATAAAATGGAGAAAAGAAAAGAAAGCATTGCTGTTATCCTTTTCATACAGGCGTACACTAGTTGGAATGTACTCTTGTTCGATCAATATAGTTTACTTATTAATTTTCTTTGCTTAATCAAAAATAAACCCTTTATAACTTAAACTAAATAATGCGGCATGCAAGGAAGAAACAATATAGCCTATATATATATATAGGTAGTGTCATCTGTATTGTTATTCAAATTTGCCATACAACACATTTCAACACAACACAAAATTTGACTTCAAAAGTCAATTTACTGCAACGTCCGAGATTCTTCATCAACTGTAAAAATATCCTTCTAATATAATAGGATTATTACTAGAGTAACGTGTTCTGGAAGTTTGTATTACCTCTTACACATCATTAACATAGAAATATAGAAATATTTGCATTGCTATTGCATACACATTCAATAAAGCATATTATTTCTCGATAAAGTGCAGCGGGAAAATGTATGTAGTTTTAAGGTGTTGGTGTTCATTTGTCTGACCTACTTGTTTTGTTTGTATGACGTAACGTGGTCTTGACGTTCTCGCGCATAATGGCGTTAAACTTGCTTGAATCATTGGAAACCCGCTGTTCCATTTTTTAGTAAGATAGTGATACTAATTCTATTTTTAGTAGCATAGTGATAACCTGTAGTGTGATACAGGTTGTAGTATTCCATTGTAAGAAAATGAAGGTACTATGTATATATTATTGATAGGTATATAATAAATAATAGAAGTGTACAACTTGCCGAAGTGGTGGATAAGCTGCTGATAAAAAACACGTGCAAATAAAGACATCAGAGCGAAAAATGAAAATACAGGATGGTTGGGCATTATTGCAGACATAACTCTATACTTTATATAACCATGACAATGAAACGACTTCGAATGGCGAGTTTTTGACCGCCAACACTATATATATTAGACGATTTTGTATTCGTCTGTTTAATTATTCCTGTTTTTGCAATACTTACGAATGCTATAACTGTCGGTTTATTTCATGTTTTACAAAACCGGATTGAAATTGAACCAATCAAATGATTGGTCAATCACTTTAATTAACCATTCAGATTGGTCAAGGCTCTATATAAGCATATGCAGCCAGAAATTCGGATTCGTTGATATTTTGACGCTGAAGCATTCAGAAGCTTACCGATGTCAAGGTAGCTAATTATAAACAGTTGGTAAGAACCTTCCTTGGAGGTGGGGACTATAACCCGAAAAAAGCGAGCCCCATAATCTCAGCAGTGAATACCAGTTTGGCGATTACCATAATATTTTATATACAGCAATTTCATACAATCATTTCATAATCATAGTTGCTGATTGTTTTAAGTATATTGGTTGGTTCGTTGTCTGTTAATAATCATTTTCTTCGAGCAGGTAGCTCAATCTGTAAATGGGAAAAATATATGACATTTGCAGCTCAATCTTCAAGACCGCTCGGTACACGTTACATGTACTCTTACGCCTTTTACGCCATGTAGCGTTACTGTGGCCTGCAAACCGAACAAATAAGCCTTCTTGAGTGAGTGGTTTTGGAAGGTGAGACCGATACAATCAGCCAACTGGATGCTGTAAACAATGAATAAACATATCATAGGTTTATTAATAACGTAAATATCGATCAAGCATTGCCCATAATATCAATGCACAGTTAGTAAAACATAGTTATGCAAACACTCGAATTAGTAAAGGATTAAGGGACCATGGGTCGGGTGAGATGGACTTAATAGGAAAGTCGCATCATTTAGAATAAAGCAATACTCCACTTGGTTTAAAATAGAAGTCCAGATAGTTCACATCGGCTTCTGTAAAAGAAGAAAAAATAATTGTTCAAAAGATAAGACATGTTAATACAATACCAATATTATTATGTACGTCACATAGATATACCTTTTTCTTTGTAAATACTAGTACTATTTCTTATTTGTCACTATATTGAAATATATTTAATTACAAATGACACGTAAGCCATTCGTTAGTCTGGCTGTAACTTTACACTCAGTTCTAAATAGTATGTATTGTGTATTATATAAAGACATTGTACCATAAATGTCACTATATTAAATAAATACAAACATCTACTACTTCTAACATATAACATGTTAAGCGACCAAATATATATTCATCCAATTAAGTCGGTTTTATAATGAACTTTAAATAGGAACCTATTACTGCCGTTAAAGATCACGTTAAACGATATTGTGATAAAACTTATGAAAACTCAGGGATTAATTTGTTTTGGTCTATAACAAATTCAGGAGAGTTCTTGATAAAATTTCAATAAACGTCATGTTTCATCTATAAGCACTTATGATTTCTCTATACTATATACAACTTTACCACATCATCTTATCAAAGACAAGCTAATTTCTCCTATTCAAAAAACATTCGCTAGAGAAAATACTACATTGTTGGCCTGTAATAATATTAAAGCGTTTTTACTAACGGCAGTTTAGACAATTATACTATGTGGACTTGCTATGATGTTTGTGAAGCACTCATCTTCCTATTAGATAATATTTTCGTCAGATATGGAAAGCTATGAAAGAGATTTCATGTTGAGTATTTCACCAGAGTCCCAGGCAGATGTTATTGAAGCCATTAATGACACCTCTCGGTATTTGGATGACATATTGAACATTGACAACCCTTTCTTTCCAACTATGATTAATACTATGTATCCTAAAGAACTTCAGCTTAACAAAGCTAATATATCTGATAATAACGCTTCTTTTCTTGATTTAGATCTCTCGATTGAAAATTGTGAAATATTTTTTGTATTATATTTACACGAGCATATTTGTGTTTAACTGATATTGCCTATTGATGCTGCCTTGTTCGTTAGGGATCAGATCATTGCGGGGATTTCTTTATTTACACTGTCCTGTTTTAATGGGATGACAGTAGGGTAAGTGTGAGGTTTGGTGCACCCTAGAACCGATTTAAACACCCAGTGGCCTACTTTGCCACTGACCGTTCAAAGGCGGTAGCCCTATTGTCGTTTGCATTTATTATTGCTTTTGCCTTCTTGTTTGTCTGTTTGCGTGTTTGTTTCTGTGTTTTGTGGTTGACTGTCCTCCTTGAATGCTACTTTCCCTGTCCGATCTTTTTATATTTCTTACATCATAGACATTATAAACATGGTTAACATTGTGTTCGTATCAGTAGTGACTTTACTGGTTTCTGTGAATGAAAGTAAGATTAGATATAATTAATTGATTAATTAATTGATTTATCAAATAGTTATTTGAACAAGCGAGTATATTTATATGTTCGTAACATTCTGATTTAAAATTGTCTTTTTGAAAGTGTAAAGCTTTACAGTATGTGCACCTTTTATATAATTTCAGAGTATGACAGGAGTATGAAGCTCTTTGTACATTTTTGATATACTTTTCTTGAATTTAGATTTGGTAAATATGTTTTAGTTATCGGTGGTACATTTTCAATTTCTTTTGTTTTCTTACTTAATTTTTGATTCGGTGGTACTATTACTCCGGCCGATAAAAGGCTCTGGGTATTGTTTAACCACTCATAGGATATGTTGTCTGCTTTTTATACGCAGGCTTCATAACCGCTGCTCCCAACTAAATTCCATTATGTTTATTTCGCTCTTCGGGGCATTTCATCTTATTAGATACTGGGACCATACGCCGTACGACATGGGGAAGAGGTTAAAGAAGGATAACTTCATGTCCACCGCCATATGCATGCCATCTTCGGGATGGTTAAATTTTTGTGCTGTTGATTTTATGAATATTGAGTTCTGCTCAACCCGGGGCTAGAGGGCGTGAGCGGTAGCTAGCATATTTCACTACCGCTCATGAACAGTCTCAATCAAACCGAGACTGCAATATTTCGTATGTGTCGTGCTCGGCCGTTTCCAAAGGTCCATTATCATACTCTCTTTTACATACTATGATTTACATATTATGAATTAGGGATTGTTATAGTAGATTTATGAAATTATCTTCTACGTAACGATTTTGCCTTTGCTTGTATATATCAGTTCAGTAAGCCCAAAAAGTCAATGCACACATTGAACAGAAAACTGTAAGCTTTCCTCAAGATAATTATAACATCGCTATTATTTTAATTTTCGGATAATTACCTATATCCACCGTTAGTCTACTCGGTTACAACGTGACGATTTTTGATACTGACTCAGTGTGATGCCAGAGAAGAGTTGTCGTGCCCTCAATGTTTTATTCTCTTGTTGCTCTGGCTTCGGCCAAGTCAGTCATTGAGTACCTTCTTTGTGGCTTTCTAGGCTATTGTTTTTTTTGTATTTATATTAACGGATTTTTGTCGATGTTTAAATTAGGTTACGGACTCTTGCCTGCAGGTTATGGACTTTTGACCCAAATGTAATTGTCCGCTGAGAGGAAATTCTCGATAATTATCAATGAAACTGTCATTTTCGGAAATGTATCTGTGCTAGACAATGATGATCAGAACGAAAATACATTACATATACTAACCCGCCAAATAACGGCAAAAAATGCACTACACAATTATTTATCAAAACTCCATCCAGGTGTTCAGGTCATATAATAATGTATATGTGCCAATTAAAATTATAGATTGTTTTATGGATTATTAAAATATCCGCGACTGAATATGCATATAATGAATTATGAGTTAATTCGACGCTCCAGTTTTGGGGTTTGGTCTGCCCGGTTAAAGTCGTTTATACTGTGTCAATAGCCTTTAGGTTCTCAAACCTATGTAAGTTATATACCTCGTCGTCCGTTTAGAAACGGTGTACGCATGTTGTAAAATGTGGCTTTGTTGAAGTACTGATGTGAGTGTGGATGTTAATAACGATATATGTTCTCATAAGTATACCCAGCACGAAGCTGCAAAAAGACGTTTACGTGCAGTAAAGAACAATATGACGAGCCACAAGTGCATCAGTTTATGACAGAAGAAATTGAACATAATATATACCGATAAGAGAGATCATGTGGAACAAACAAAGACAACCAAGAGAAAAGAGGAGTAAACTTGGTTTGTATTGAGTCTGTTCATGAGCGGAAAAATGTAAGACGTAAAACCTCTCACCCCCACTACCACTGGCTTAAATACTATTTCAAGAGCATCTATATTGGGCTCGTTGATCCCAAAGGACCAGTAACATCATATTCATCCCGTTAGTATATACAACAACATTCAGTCTCATACATGTTCAATGCGTTTTTCGTCAAAATGAAATTATACATACCAAAGGCCTGATTAAACCACTAGCTGCCGTTTTGCCAATTGCCGTTGCAAGAGGACACACCAACTGTCGACCCTTTCGAGTTTGTGGTGTCGTATACCTTGCTTCTAGTTATCCTTGAAACTGTGTAACTTGATGAGTCATTACGTGGTCCGAGTATTAACTTTCATATCCATTCCAACCCCTTCTCAAAGAAACGAAGACGACTGGGGTATGAAATAAACCCTTAATTTCGGCTTAAAGAGTTTGCATATTGTACAATTAAACCTTTTAATAGGTAATCTTAGTATACTTGCCCTGTGTGTAATGTAAAGTGGAAGCCTAACGCATCCTTGAAGGACCAAGACAAAAGTAAAACTCATTTACTATATCCTTGGATGGATAGTCATGGATTATGTTGAATATGAACACATTTCTATTGGACTTGACGAAACCCGAGGAATAATGCCATCCCACAAGGCACGCCACACCTCCAAGTTTTTAAGAAGTCTATGTAGCAGTATTTAATACCAACGCCGCTAATTTTAAGAGTTAGGGTTTGGGGGTTGTGGGTTGGGGATATAATGTTATCCTTGTCCGCCCGTAGCGTTCGTAGCGCATTGGTTGAGTTTTTTCATGAGGTTCGTTTCTAAGGTACCGATAGGCTACACACTTCAAACTGCATATACAGTAAATCGACATGCGAAATTCATGTTCCGACCGAGTAGGTATTCACGACAGGCTTGAACCTACAGTTAGACCTTAATGATTCTGGTGTAAGAGACACGCTGCAATCCATATTAACAAGGCATAATAATCAATAAATATTTGAAGAGTTCACAGCAATTTTAAACTGTGTTTACCTATTACTAGTTGCTATTTATAATGTTCCAATAACATTGTTACATAATATATGCTAGAATAATATAAGTACCTCTGTTTCTTAGTCACCGACAGCACATATACAGTACATGAATGCTAAACGTTCCCACCCAAAGAAGGTCATAATGACAGACATTGTCTATTTTTATAATTCGGATATTTTGGTTAAGGTGGAATTTGTATTACCTCCATATTCTTCAAAATTCATACACAGATACATCTCTCTATGAATAAAACACTAGACACGGTGAATTGTTGTATATAATATTACTGGAATCGCATGATTGATAGATAAATTAAGTTATAGCATGGAAACGACAAAGTCGGACGCAATGACGAAAGGAAGGACATCGAGCACATCTATACACGACTTGGTCGGACGGAATGACGAAGGACGGACATCGAACACACCTATACACGACTTGGTCGGATGGAATGACGAAGGACGGACATCGAGCGTTTATATTTATCAACAAGAAGCCGTAGGAGATGGACAAGAGTCCGTATCATTTTTCGCTTCACATTTGTACATATTAAACTGTTCAAATCTGATGTTAGTGTTAACATATTTGTCGCATGACGTTTCTGATATATATTTTAGTAAAGTGTGACTACTTTTTGAAATAGTTTTTCCATTATAACTGAATTGCAAATAAAAACATACTGTTGACAGAAAATTCCTCAAAAAACTGTGTTTCAGCAAAATGTAAAACAATATTCTGCTGAAAAAAGCGTATGTACCAGCAACATACAACTGATACATTTCCCATTTTGTATTGTGACCGTATCCTTTGGTATAATATGTAAAAACAACAGAAAAACTTTATATTATTAGTATTTCAAAATACTTTCTATACATAATTCTGTATTATAAAACCGTCCCTGATATTGAATGCTTTATGAGATACGTGTGCACATATGGCAATCCCCAAAAAAGATGCGTAAGCGTTTCCACGTGCATGATGCAGAAGTCACAATGACTTGAATTTACTTTGCAGTTGTGTAGTAGTTTATTGGAAGGTTCATATAAAAAAAAAATATTATCGTGATCAGAAAAGCTTCTGACATCATGTCGTGAAATAAAAGTGTATATGACTTACATTGGTTGTAAATTATGATTCTCTGTGTGCATTAGACATGTACAAGAGTTAGAAACACAAAGAATAGCCCTGCCCGATAAGGTATTATCTCCCCCTGATATTAACTTCCATTCACGCTACTCTTGACTGATAAAAGATAAGAATCTCAATTTCTAAAAAATTTCTTACTTCCGGAGAGGTTTCCGATAATGGACATCGAAACACCAAAAAAGCGTCATTATTGCACTGTTTGTTCAAATTATCGAGGGAAAAACGAAAATGGTCGTTCGGTTACATTGCATAGGTTCCACATGAACGATAAAGTCAGAACAGCATGGATACGAAGACTTAAATTGATAAAGAACGGCTACAAATACAATGTCACTCAACGCCTTTGCTCGGATCACTTTGTTGGTGGCCTGTTTGAGCGAAATGCGGTGCCGTCGGTGTTTGGTGAAGAAATCTTCAAAACCTACAAAGTATGAATCGTTTCTTATATTCTATCTTTTCTTTCTTTCTATTTATAAACAAATTAACGAACATATTCAGTTTATTTCTCTGTAAAAGTCTATTAGCATTATATATAGTGGTGGGTGGGGAATTTTAAATATCAGTAAACAGTATACCATGTTCATTGTTTATTATATATGAATTGCTTTTTATTTGAAATGTAGACATTGTTATTTTTATTTTTCTACCTTTATTATCTAAAATGTATGGTAGGAAGATTGGCAAAGGAGGAAAGATGTACATTAGTTCAGACACACAAGAGATATTGTCCCACTTGCAATACATTTGATGGCTGATTAATTCCACAACCATATATTTACTTCAGGTAGACGATCTCGCACCATTGAAGAACCTGAACCAATGGAGACTTTAGCATGCCACGTTGATGATGCAGATGGGTACGCAACAGTGCAAGAAACGTTCAAGACAATATTCTCCCTAGAAGAATCTTCCGTGCACCTCAATGACTATTGTGGAATTGTGAAAGAAACTTCTGTTTCAAAGACAGTCAATAAAGCAGAGCAGACATATATTCCTTGTGCTAGTACCAATGAATTGTCCACACAAATTGACAAGCCTATGCTGAATGATTTTTGTGAATCTGTTGATGCATGTACCCAGAATGAATTTGAGTTTGTTAAAAATGAAACATATTACGCCACTCCACTTATAAGTAACACTAAACAACAAACTACAGATGCTGAAACTAAGTGTTATAGACCTGTCCTTACATATGAAGATGTTAAAAATGATCAAAAATGTATGTTTTATACTGGGGTACCAAATAAAAAACTGTTTGAGGCATTATTTAATGAGATGAGTGATGCACAGGAGCAAACAACACGAAACGAACACAGCTCCGGAGGCGGTTCGGGTAGACCACGAAGTCTGCGGCTGATAGACGAGTTTTTCATTGTTCTTATGCAATTACGACTAGGTTTGTTGTTAGAAGACATAGCAGACAGATTTTGCATTTCAAAATCTACGTGTAATTTGTGATCGGTGGATTAATTATTTACACTTGAAACTTGCTTTTTTGACATTTTGGCAATCACGTGCTTTAGTAGATAAGTTTATGCCAAATAAGTTTAAGCGTAAGTATCCAAATTGTCGAGTAATTATAGACTTTACAGAACTGTTTACAGAAACACCTCAATCACTGAAAAATAAATCTTTGCTGTATTCAAGCTATAAATCGCATATGACATATAAAGCTCTTCTCGGAATAAGCCCCAGTGGAAATATATCATTTGCCTCCGATCTTTGGTCGGGGCTATAAGTGACAAGCAAATCACAAAGAGATCTGGTATATTAGGTTTGTGTGAAGCTGGCGATGCTATCATGGCAGACAAGGGCTTCTTAATAAATGACTTAACTACACCACTTGGTATTCACTTGATAAAACCACCATTTAAGACGAAGCGCTTTTCAAGGAGGGAAGTTGAGGAAACGAGACGTATCGCAAATCTACGTATAGATGTTGAACGTGCAATGGAAAGGGTCAAGAATTCAGAATTTTACGTGACGATATACCAATAACCTTGGCTCATTGCGTATCGAAACTGTGGAAAGTATGTGTTAAATTGTCGAATCTCCAACCTCCACTTGTACAAGATGATGTGCAAGATGACTGATATGTAGATCACAATTGCCGTGCATATTTATTTTTAATTAAACATGATTTACATGTGTAGAGGATCTTATATTCGTGTCTGTTAAATATTGAATTTATTAGACAAAATCCATACAATTATAATGAGGTGAGGCTGTGCCGATCATCATATATATTTTATCCAACGAGATGAATAAAGTCAATATTAAACAGGAGTGAATTGAATTTATCACACACCACTCCAGCAGACTCACAAGGCACATTTATTATTGTAGCTGCTAGATAACGTTGTTGTATGTTTGTATGATGACATTGTATGTTGACTCGACAATTCTAATGCACACTGAGATGAACGGTATACTATTAGGTATAATAGACCAACATATGGTTCACCTCCATAATTTGCATAATTATTACACTAGTGTAATATGATAATATATATTACACTCCCAAATATAATTTAGCCATTATATGCACACCAAGATGAACGGAATACTGTTGAGTATAATAGACAGAATGATGGTTCGCCTTCATTTGCATATTTATTACACTAGTGTTATATTACACTCCCACACTGCAAGGTATGTGCTAAACTGGGAGTATTACATGTATATAATTTAGCCATTCTGATTCACACCGAGATGAACGGAATACTATTGGGTATAATAGACCTAACAATGGTTCACCGCCATTTGCATAATTATTACACTAGTGTAATATGATAATATATATTATACACTCCCAAATATAAGTCATTATTTAACTGCTGTATTTGATTTTAAGGAAATCCTTCACAAGATGAATTGATAAGATTCCCCATGATTAAATTGATGCAATCGAGTGAAAATCAATACACCTACCATCATGTGAAAGATTCATTACAATTAAATGTAGCAGTTAAATAATATCTCTTACATTTTAAAAGGATACAAGGCAATCTTGACTTTTTTAAAACATTAATATATTTAAACCTATGGTAGAAATATCAAGCACAATTTGTATTACATACATGTATTTTATGATACTGCATTAATAAATCAAGGTGTTAATTTAAATGAGAGATTGATAAGATTGCTGTATGTCCCGTTAACATTATTTTCTGGAATTTATAGTTGTGTAAATTAACTGTTGATTCAGGGATTGAATTGTAAAACAAAAATTAAATTTATATTTAAATTTTAATGCACATGTAGGCTACGATTACACCATTATTAATTGGAAACTGCAACATAGGTGTGTTAAACAATCTCACTTTATTCTTCTTTTATATAACAGTATAGTCATGCTTTTTCAAATAGATTTTCTCGAATAGTCTATTCTCTGTAAATGTTTATGATTTGCTTTACGCTTTTAAGCATAATGCAGCGCCAGGTTTGTTATGCATAGGATCTCTCTAATTCTGCATCTGGTGTTAATGGAAAAGAGGTTTTCCTCGCTTCACTCTGCGAGAGAAGAGCTCTGGTAAAATGAAGTCTACATAAAATATGTTAACAGAGCTGAGACAGTGGTCCCATAATTAGGCATCAAATACAATCCTTTCTTTGTGATAATCCTTTAATGTCCACACAATAAAATCACACCACTTTGTGTTTGTAAGTGCCATTTGTGCTTGCACCTGATAATAGTACACATGATTTTTCTTCAGTTTCAACTGTCCAGTTTCATATTGACAATAAAACTGCGGGTCCTTGGCGGCTTCCTCTAAAGTAGAAAATCTCCATTTATAAGGACTTTTAATTTCCATCACACCTTCAACTTGACCGTCAATTTTCGCTAGTCCATCCGGACTTGCTCCTAGGTGTGGGAACTCCTTGTGCACATATAATCCACACAATTGCACGCTTAAATTGGGGTAGTTTTCTCTCATAACTTTGCAGTATTTAAATCTAGCTGCAGGCTCATGGTCACGTCTCCATTTAACGATTTTATTATCAAAAGGGCAATATCCTAGTACACTATTTACGAGAGATTTGTTTGACGACGTTTACAAACAGCCCTAAAATTGGAAGCTGTTATTCTACCAAGTCTTGCATTATGCCACATTTTGTTATTTTGTTGGCCACGCATCATATTTTCTATTTGCTCATATTCATCTTGAGTTGAACTCGAAACTGAACTTGAACAAGTGGACACATATTTCGCTTCTCAGGTCACACGAGTCCGCAAAGTTAAAGTTAATTTTATGCAACGGTGGCAGTAACACTTTTGGATTTATTCTTGGAACTGAATCTTCTCGTGTGAGAAGCCAAGCGGCATGAGGTGCACACATCCTTAGTTTGTCAGCAAAAGACTTCAAATTGACTGGAGTAACCTGCGGCTTTTTAACAACATCTTCACGTTTGTTTTTCTTCGTCTTTTGGGGAGTCGGCTTCAATATTTATTGTGTTTTTTAAATGTAATGTTCTGCGCCTTTTGGGGACTCAGCTTTCGCTTCCTAGACTGGTTCCATTTGCATTCTTTCGATGTTATTGCATCAAGTCCATATCTCTTCCTGTCTGAAATGTCCACCAAGCCGTGCAGAAATGCCGCAACGTGGTTACAAGATTCCCCTTCTCTGAAATGAGAAAAAATATTCAACTGTTTTTATTTAAGAAAAAAAGATAACCAATCACATTAAACTCAAATACATTGACAACATATAACTTCAAAATAAGTTAATGTTCAAATTAAATTGGAAACAATATAATATTCAAAATACTAACAAACGGTAAAATGTACGAGAGAAGAATGAAAATGTGCAATGTAACACCTCATTTATGACGTGATACTCAAAATTGAGGCGACTTACTCTGCAGAATACCTAAGTTTATTTATTGTCAAATATAAAACATAAGCAAGTGCATGTATAGCTTTGACCGACTTTAGGGTCAAAACACAAGTGGCCCAGTCGATAAATATATAAACACAACAAGTACGGGGATTAAAGTCGCTTTTAACAACAACAAAATCATTTAACGACTATGTTTAATTTTACAGTGCTGCTACACTGCATTCAGCGCCACATAAACATGACACCCCACCCAGTCACATTGTGTTCTACCACCATACAACAACCACTGTACATGGCCCGGTAAAACTCGAACCTCTAAAAGGGCACACCTACATCATTTATAAACATATATCTATCAATATCATGAGTTTACTAAATGAATAATTTCAAAACCATGAGATAGTTCGGGCAGAAAGAGATACATTTAATTTACGCGATGCAGGAGCAAGCGTACCATTACATAAGCGTACCAGCGTATAAGCGTACCATTTTAGGAGCAAGCGTCCCATGTATAGAATATATAGTGGTAAAATAGGTGCTAATTTGTTTGTGGTTTGTAGTGCGACTTGATGATTATAATGGTGATAATTGCATGATAATTGCATGGTGAGATCATTTTTATAAGAGTTTTATAAGGGAATATGAATAATTTATCACACGCTTGTTTTATTTTTTAGTAGTTTTATTTAATTAATATAATTATACACAACAAATAAAGATATAGAAGACAAATATAAAGAAATATAAAAAGATAGGACAGGGAAAGTAGCATTCAAGGAGTACAGCCAAACACAAAACACAGAAACAAACACGCAAACAGACAAACAAGAAGACAAAAGTAATAATAAATGCAAACGACATCACAAACACAAAAAGGGTTGACAATAGGGCTACCGTCTTGAAACGGTCAGTGGCAAAGTAGGCCACTGGGGGTTTAAACCGGTTTTAGGGCATACAAAACACTTTACATTCAAGACAGAAATGAAAGATATTTACATTCTTAAAACAGAACATTTGAACATACATGAACGATATTTACATTCTTAAACAGAACATTTGAAGATATAATTTACTTTATTTCAACAATTAGCACTTTCATCATTAAGTAAACAAGATAAGTTACAAATATTAAAGCAACAGATAGCCTTGATACACATTGACAATGACACAAACAGGAGAAACCAATATAGTTGACGTTATGTTCTACATGAAATCGCGGAACTGATGTTGTTGTAGCTGCTGTCTAGTTGTCTTCCTCTCCGTATTCGTCTGATGTTGCCTGGATTGTTCCTAGTCCAAGTAGGTGGCTGCAATCTCGTAGAAGTTTCGATGTCGTTATGTCTCCATCTTCGTATTGGTCCCATAGGTCAAACAGTCGTCCATGGATGCGTTTGTACTTTTGTCTCATGTTGCGTGTCAGCAGATTTTCGGAGACCAGCCTGATCTGCATGTTGACTTCCTCAGCTTCTGCCCGTAGAAGGTGGACGAGCACGTAGAATGGAAGGGTGCTCCAGTTGGTTCGTGCGTTAAGTTGTTTGTGCCACCCTGTAAAGTAAATAGTGTAATTAGTTATACATGTCTGATTTCAAATGAGGAACGAGTGTACTCTGGGTAGAGATTGGTCTGATTTAATGATGATATTATTATTATATATATATTTATTGTTCGTTATTCATTATTAGTTTAATTTTATTTAATGTTATCATTTTCTTTTTATTCAATGTTGACACTTATTGTGATGATATATACGTCATTGTTGGTCCTCACAGTCTCTCTGAAAACCGACCAGTGTTCTGGTTTCCATACAGAGCCGTCTATCCAGTTAGTGCGGACGTAGTTTACCAGCTGGATGATCTTAGGACATGATGCACCGGCAAGCTGCTCAAACTCCTCGAACGTCTCCCTAGTGTGTTCGGCTGGGATGAATGGCATGGCGATACACACACTGGTTCCAGTGAAAGACGCAGCCTAGGACAATCCCGCGGCTGAATACCTCTCGGATGGCCTGCCATGCAGCTGGAAACAGAAACAGAAATACATTAATACTTGGTTTATATGACATTGTTAAATTAATTAATCCACGAGATCAACTGCGTTTCATCTTAACTGTTATTAAAAATAAATTATTATTATTTGATAATTGTTTACAATGATTAAGATGTTTACCTGCTTCATAGTCCAGCATAAACCATTACACCTGTGGTTCTTCCAGTTTGTCGAGTAAACTACGAAACACCTGAAAAAAACACAAAAAAAAACATTAACATACACATACATAATTATAATTAAATGAATTATTATAACGATAACATAATTTTATCGAAAAATATGACTGTTCAATATTCAATTTGGTATTTTTCACAGTGTTTCAGATATACTCGCAATGTGTTATTGAAATCATTCATTTCTTTAATTAAATATATACTTACAGCAACATAGTATCTCTTTTGCCATACATATCCATACAGTATAGTCTGGTTTCTGTGTCACTGTCTGTGTTGGCAGGGATGGAATGACCTTTGCTTTTACATAGCAATGTGAATTGTCTTGTGAAATGTCATGATAATAAACAGAATGCACATGTCCGTCTTCATAGAACACCTTCGCCTTCAACTGTCGTTTGGCATTATTTGGTCCCAAGTCGAGCGTTCTCCGTTATCTCTAAACCATATAATTGTAAAGCTCGCTGTTATTAAACATAGGAATATGTCCATTATCAGCACTCCAACCATCTTTTAAACGTATGGGATCTGGAAGAACCTCCCCGAGTGGTGAAATAAACCTTTCCAATCGCCTTTGATCTGCGTTATTTTCGTCCTCTCAACGCAACTCGTCTAAAGGTCTTTTCTCCGAAGAATTTGCACCTTTCGCTCGCTTCACTAGCTCGGCCTTTTTCCCCGATACGTACTCTCCATAGTTGCGCAGGTAACTTTTCAATTCATTCACAGTTAAACTGTCAAATTTAAGATTATTATCACTACGTTCCGATGAATGATTTTCAATGTTCGACGCCATGATAATACTCTCCGGAAGTAGAATTATTTATAGCTTCTCAAGGGAAGTAATTACGCCACGGGCAGATAACAACTTATCGGACAGGGCTTTACCTTAGTATGTGCCGTGTAGACACCGTGCAATGAATATAAACGAACCTGTATGCTATTTAACATTTTAAAAATAGTGTTTTAAAGCTAGGCGTTACCGTTAAGTATTAAATCTGAAATATATTAAGGTGTCTTAGGCGCGGACACGTAGTATGGAATGAATTACAAACAGTTCTTTTTGGCATGTGTCAGGGTTAGGAGTAGAGTTAAACTTTTCCCACCAGAATTACCCTTGTCCCTGGCAATTTTCGAAACAACTGAATGTAATCTGTGTGAATGAATGCATTTTACGTTTGGCATTGGCTTAACACATTGAACATAAAATCAATGAGAGACAAGCTAGGTATTGCCTCGTAAATGTAGCATTCACGGGACACAATTACAAGGATAAATTCAAGGTAAGGTATATGATATAAACATAAAAGGGTTGACAATAGGGCTTGGAACAGTGAGTGGCAAGAAGGCCGCCGGGGTTTAAACCCGGTTCTAGGGTACACCAAACCTCACCCTTACCTTACTGTCATAATAAATGGGACTGTATAAGCAACGAAATTCACGTGAGGCTATATCCTCTAACACAAAAGGCAGCATTAATAAACAATACAAGTATAACAAACAAATGTTCATGTACATATCAATATAACAAGAAATCCGTGGATTCACATGTCTCGCCTAACGGGGGCTGGACTTAAAAATAAAAATGTCAATGATGCTTAAATGAAAGTTTGTAAACAGTTTAGTAACTAAAAAACAATGGAGTTTGCTGTTTGCTGAGATGACATTAAAGTGCATTTGTTTAAAAACAAAATGTCATTCTATTAAAAACAAGAGGCCCAAGAGGGCTTGTGGGTGCTCTACTGGCGAAAATGGCTCCTGTATGAAGGGTTTTCGACATAAAATTCCCATCAGTAGTTTTTTTAAAACATTACAAAAACAACTGGGATATGATGGCCTTAGATCGTTCACCTGGTAATCATGGTAATCATGGGCAATAAGTCTGCAGTAATAGCCGTTGTAGAAGCAGCAGTAATAGCCGTTGTAGAAGCAGCAGTAATAGCCGTTATAGATGCAACAGTTATAGCCGGTGTAGATGCAGCAGTAATAGCCGTTGTAGATGCAGCAGTAATAGCCGTTGTAGAAGCAGCAGTAATAGCCGTTGTAGATGCAGCAGTAATAGCCGTTGTAGATGCAGCAGTAATAGCCGTTGTAGATGCAGCAGTAATAGCCGTTGTAGATGCAGCAGTAATATCCGTTGTAGATGCAGCAGTAATAGCCGTTGTAGATGCAGCAGTAATAGCCGCTGTAGATGCAACAGCATCAGAGCAATTTCTTATAGGTTCTATGATTCTCGACTGATTTGTTTTTCTAGAACTCGTTATCAAACTTCGAAAAACCTTTGTAATATGTATTTTCTTCTGCGACAGAGACTATCATAGCCTGACTCTGTGGTGTCGTGATTTACAAACTTCGTAAGATCCTTGATCATGATCACGTTCATAATATCTTTATTAAATTTGTTAAACAATTTATCAAAATAGGTTATATCATTTTTCAAGACATTGCATGTTTAGTGGTTGACCAACTAACAGATCACCACTATGCTTGCTTTCTTCTTTAATTGTGCGATGAATACTTCCTTTATGGCTTTCTAGACTTTTGGTTTTTGTCTCGCCTTTTCGAAGAAAAAAAGAAACATAGGTTTTGCTTTTCCGGCGGCGGCGGCGGCGTCAACATTCAAGTTTTGCGTTTAGGTCATTTTCTCACAAACACTAGACCTTTCAAACTTTGCTTATAGTTGTATCTCGGGTGGTACATCGCAACGTGATGAAGCAAATGTGGAAGTGACCTTGACCCTCCAAGCAAAGGGCAGATAACTTAATAAATTTTACGTTCAACTTTTGCGTTTAGGTCACTTTTTCACGAACTGTATTCACTAGACCTTTCAAACTTTGCTTATAGTTGTATCTTTGGTGGTACATCGCAACGTGATAAAGCAAATGTGGAAGTGACCTTGACCCTCAGAGCAAAGGGCATATAACTTAATAAATTTTACGTTCAACTTTTGCGTTTAGGTCACTTTTTCACGAACTGTATTCACTAGACCTTTCAAACTTTGCTTATAGTTGTATCTTGGGTGGTACATCGCAACGTGATAAAGCAAATGTGGAAGAGACCTTGACCCATAGAGCAAAGGGCAGATAACTTAATAATTTTTACGTTCAACTTTTGCGTTTAGGTCACTTTTTCACGAACTGTATGCACTAGACCTTTCAAACATTGCTTATAGTTGTATTTTGGGTGGTACATCGCAACGTGACAAAGCAAATGTGGATGTGACCTTCACCATCCAAGCATAGGGCAGATAACTTTAATTGTTACATTTACATCACTTTCTCATGAAGTATAATTATGCACAAGATGTTTTAAACTTAATTTATAGCTTAATCTTTGGAAGAAAACATTTTATTTTTTTTTACATTTTTTAGATTTTTTTAAATTTGTTATATATTTTTTTAATATTTTTTTTTTTTTATTTCATTATTTTTTTTAATTACTTTTTTTTTTTTGTTGGTGTTAACGCCGTGTTAGCAGGAAGCATTGCTATGACTTCTAGTAGTGCCTGTATTGCGTTTTTTCCGGATCGTTGATTTTTGATGGAGTTACAGCCTCTTGACGTTTTCTTGTCGGCGCTACTCCTCCTAAACGCTTTGTTGGATTTCGACGAAGCTTGGCAGGAAGCATCAGTAAGATGTTTACATGTGCATATCATGCTTTTGTTCCAGTTCGCTGACTTCTGACGGAGTTATGGCACTTTGACATTTTTACTTTAAATTTCTTGTTAGCGCTACTCCTCCTAAACTTCTTGTTGGATTTCTACAAAATTTTGCAGGAAGCCTCAGTATGATGTCTAGTTGTGCAAAGCATGGTATATCAATGAAATCTTGGACAAGTTCGAAAACCAGCTAGATCTTTTTAGTAACGACATGTTATGGCCCTTGATTTGTTGAAAAATGCTATATTGTATTTTCCTTTGTTAAATCTGTAATTACATTTTTTATCTGATCTTTACCATATTTGTTTAGAATGTTAATATAAATCCCCCCCTCCCCCCCCGCTACAACGGCTATTACTGCTGCATCTACAACGGCTATTACTGCTGCATCTTCAACGGCTATTACTGCTGCTTCTACAACGGCTATTACTGCTGCATCTACAACGGCTATTACTGCTGCATCTACACCGGCTATTACTGTTGCATCTATAACGGCTATTACTGCTGCTTCTACAACGGCTATTACTGCTGCTTCTACAACGGCTATTACTGCTGCATCTACAACGGCTATTACTGCTGCATCTACAACGGCTATTACTGCTGCTTCTACAACGGCTATTACTGCTGCATCTACAACGGCTATTACTGTTGCATCTATAACGGCTATTACTGCTGCTTCTACAACGGCTATTACTGCTGCATCTACAACGGCTATTACTGCTGCTTCTACAACGGCTATTACTGCTGCATCTACAACGGCTATTACTGCTGCTTCTACAACGGCTATTACTGCTGCATCTACAACGGCTATTACTGTTGCATCAATAACGGCTATTACTGCTGCTTCTACAACGGCTATTACTGCTGCATCTACAACGGTTATTACTGCTGCTTCTACAACGGCTATTACTGCTGCATCTACAATGGCTATTATTGCTGCATCTTCAACAGCTATTACTGCTGCTTCTACAACGGCTATTACTGCTTATTCTCAACGGCTATTACTGCTGTTTCTACAACGGCTATTACTGCTGCTTCTACGACGGCTATTACTGCTGCATATACAACGGCTATTACTGCTGCATCTACAGCGGCTATTACTGCTGCTTCTACAATGGCTATTACTG
This sequence comes from Cyrtodaria siliqua, assembly GCA_037043455.1. Taxonomy (NCBI): domain Eukaryota; kingdom Metazoa; phylum Mollusca; class Bivalvia; order Adapedonta; family Hiatellidae; genus Cyrtodaria; species Cyrtodaria siliqua. The sequence goes on from JAWPHD010013291.1 coordinate 67,604, forward strand.
CTGCATCTACAACGGCTATTACTGTTGCATCTACAACGGCTATTACTGCTGCTTCTACAACGGCTATTACTGCTGCATCTACACCGGTTATTACTGCTGCTTCTACAACGGCTATTACTGCTGCATCTACAACGGCTATTATTGCTGCATCTACAACGGCTATTACTGCTGCTTCTGCAACGGCTATTACTGCTGCTTCTGCAACGGCTATTACTGCTGCATCTACAACGGCTATTACTGCTGCATCTACAGCGGCTATTACAGCTGCTTCTTCAACGGCTATTACTGCTGCATCTACAACGTCTATTACTGCTGCATCTACAACGGCTATTACTGCTGCTTCTACAACGGCTATTACTGCTGCTTCTACAACGGCTATTACTGCTGCATCTACAACGGCTATTACTGCTGCATATACAACGGCTATTACTGTTGCATCTACAACGGCTATTACTGCTGTATCTACAACGGCTATTACTGCTGCTTCTACAACTGTTATAACTGCTGCATCTACAACGGATATTACTGCTGCTTCTACAACGGCTATTACTGCTGCTTCTACAACGGCTATTACTGCTGCATCTACAACGGCTATTACTGTTGCTTCTACAACGGCTATTACTTCTGCTTCTACAACGGCTATTACTGCTGCATCTACAATGGTTATTACTGCTGCTTCTAAAACACCTGATGATGCTACCGTTGTAAACCGATATGATGCAACTGCTACTGCCACTACTAATAACGCAAATGCTGTTGCTACTGCCACTACTTTTATCACTATTTCTACTACTACTGTCACCATTTATACTACTGTTTCTACTACTACTACTACTACATAAACACTACTAATACACTAATACTGATAACCGTAACTACTACTACCATAACTAATTTATTACTACTACTTCTACTATTACTACTACTACTAATAATAATAATAATGCTGCTGCTACTGCTGCTGCTACTGATACTACTACAATTACTTATTTTAGTAATGCAACTGCTGTTACTCTGACATTAATTTAAAGATGAAATTTGTCCTAAATCAACAAATCCGTTGTTGATATGTTTTTAATTATTAAATATCATTATACATACGATGTTTACTATGCTATTGATGTATGTTTAGTGAAAATATGTTTTTAAAGATAAAAACCGAAAAGACGAACAGGCTTCGCTAAAAAATTGAAAAAAATCAAAGGGGGAAAACTCTTCCTCGTAAAACTGGAAGTGACGACATTGGGAACAAAACGAAACCATTTGTACATAGGGAAAGCACGCAAAAACAGTAAAGTGTGTGTGAAATTGTCGGAATTAATTGACTATGATGCTGAGTCAGATGAAATGCCCATGATAAGACGGTTGCACAATGTGCAACCTTACGATTTTGAGCCAGAATTTGTGTCTGAGGATGAAAATACCTCGGATTCATCAACCTATGAGAAGTTGAACGCGGTGCAGGTGCAAATGAAGAGCTTGGTCGTGATGGCATTGTTTTCATCGAAATTCAATTCTGACTGTAAGTCACCAGCAACCCTGCAATATCTCGGTACATTTACACTAAGCGCGAAATGCAGTATATTCCGAATGAATGGACATGGTCTAATACTTGTACATTAATACGAGCGTCAGATTATAAGGACTTTATTTTTGCCGAAAAGCAGACATTGAAAAAATATATTTAGAGTCTAGTAAATATAATTGATAAATAAAAGCAAAAATGAAACAGCATC